>JAOEHI010027840.1:0-25472 GCA_025447815.1 Percopsis transmontana
CCCCCCCCCCCCCCCCCCCCCCCCCCCCCCCCCCCCCCCCCCCCCCCCCCCCCCCCCCCCCCCCCCCCCCAATGAAAACAAACTATGGATGGATGCGATGTCGCTTGTAGGGGGATGGGTGTCAGAGAGCGAGATAGGGGAGGGGGGAGGACAGGAAGATAGAGAGACATAAAGAGAAGAGAATAGCCCAATGGCCACAGTAGCACGTGACCCCAAGGCGCATGAATAATTATAGAAGGTGAATTGTTGGAGGCAAAAGATGTCCCGGCATGAAGGGCTGAGGGGGAAGAATAGAGCAGATAGAGAAAGAGAGTGACAGGTGGGAACAGACAAGAAGGGGGTGAAAAAAAAGGCTAACATACTCAAGCCCAGGGCCTTTAACTCTGACTAATAAACAGGGAGAAGAATTCAGGGTAAAAGGACAAAATAGACAAGGGTACAAGACAATGTGAGTATATCACAACTCTCTTGTAGCCTTATTTTAAGTATTAAGTATTTAAAGTAGGTGTAAAAATATTGGTGCCAAATAGACTCACCCCACATCAAGCTCTAAAACTTAAAGGACTAGGAAGATCTAGTCTTGATTCTAATCGTTAAAATAGTTAGCCAGTTTAAATTTCTCCTCTGCGGACACATCTCAGCACCCTGTGGGTTAATTCTGTATGCACGACACTATATGCCAGAGTGCTTTAGAATTTGCGATTTTTATAACTACATCTTCTACATCCACAAACTGTTTCACAAGCACAATGTTGGTGTAATTAACACATTCGCTGGAAAAGATCATTTGAAATGCCTTGTACATTAACCAAGACTTACAACTTAACACACATGATGACGTTCACTAGACGAGGGCATTTCCTGGTGGTTCAGACAGCGATCTTTATTAAATACTTTTTCTATCGGCACAAACTGTATTTAGAAATCGTATACTGTATTCGTTAGCTAAACAGGACATCCCTCGTCAGGTGTGGGGCTTTTGCATGTCGCAGTAAGTATGCAGAAAGTTTACTTGGGCCTTAAAGTGATAAGTGATATACTGTACATACTGTATAAAATAAGTAAATTAAGGTTAATTCAATACGGGAACTAATGGAATATTTCCTCAATGTCAACAGATGGAAAGTTAAAGCTACAATCCAGAGCTTTCCACCTACAGTGGTACAGTAACTTAACTTTCAAATCGAACAGTGTGTGGGCTTATACTATATTTACAGTAGTTGCAGTAGACAAATAACTGCTGTTTGTCTTAAAACATGTCACTACCAGTATAATCATTTTCCACTGAAGATCAATCCTAGACAACATACATACACGCTCAGACCAGCAGATGGAAAGGCTGAGTAGTAGGTCACAGATAAATGGCAGCCAAATGGACATTTATGTATAAAAGAATGTTGCTATAGATTGTTGCAACAACCATTTGAAACCAGTCTTGAGTTGGTTTAACATTTAACCAACTCAAGATGATGTTAGATTAAGATAAGGACGCAGATATTTTCCTTTCCACTACATAAGGACAAACATACTCATTAAATTCCAGCACAGCTTGATTTAATGCTCAATTCCTTTTCCAAAATGTATTTTAATAATAATTAAGGCCTTGGGTTTTACTCCTATTATATTAAAAAACGAGCAGTTCTTATGACAGATTGTATAAAACATACGGAGCCTATCTTGAGAGCGTACTGACCACAGCACGCAGGAGCTGTGTTGAAGTACCGAGAGAGCTCTGGACAGACCAGAGGTGGTGGATAAGTGACGCGTGGGTGTGAGAGAAGAGGCACACGGGCCCCGGCTGAGAAGGAAGTATTGAACGGAGCAAAGACATCAGTGGAGAGGCTCGCAAAGTGTTGCTAAAAGCGACACATTGGACAGACGGGGACACAGTCGGTGACTATGCCTGAGAGAAAGTAAGAGATGGGGCAGAAAGGACAGAGGGCGTTGGCTCAGTAATGTGCACTGGTGCGTGGAGATGTCTGTCGCTTAGGGCACGGCTGCAGACACGCCGACTGAAGACGCTCATTAGGAAGCTGGACGAGGGAGCGAAAAATAATGGATGGTGCGGAATAAAAATCAAATCAGAAGCCGGGTTTAAAAGTGTTTGCTGCATATCTCATGCCGCTTTCTTCTGTCTGTCCCTCAGTCCTGTCTGTCTGTCTGTCTCTGTGCAGATAGGGACTTATTATGGCAATATTAACTGCTTGGTCTTTTTTTCAGCCAAAACCAATTTAGTTTTGAATATTGCCTATAGGGCCATAAAGCCCATTAGTGGAATGTTTAATAAGGTTATGAATATATCCTCAAATATAGTTATCAGAGTGTGATTTATGTAAATGATACTGGTGGTCATATTTGACATTGTAATGATGACCTTAAATTGAAAACTATAATAGGACACTATAAAGTTAATTATAGTGCAATATTGTGTGTTATCTTGCGTTGATAAGGTGGTCAACACAGGATACAGGGAATTAAATAATGAATAGAAGTCAGAATAATGGGGAGAGAGAAAGAGGGAGCAAAACAGAAAAAATAAAGACTTCAGGGACATATTGTAGGACAGTGTATTGTTTCTTCTCACATTGTTGATTCAGCAATGTCAGGCTTTCCCCAAAAGTAGAGCATTAAATGCTTCATTGAAGCATTCACACATTTATGTGTGTGTGTGCATGTGCATGTCAGTGTGGGAGATAAAGAGTTCAAAGACCTCCACTAAAGCTTTTCTGACACAAAAACAAACAGTTTCCATCTGTATATCTTGGTCTCTCGTTCTCACACACATGCATACACAAACACAAAGATTCAAGTTCGGAGTCAGCAAGCAGGTTTATAGAGAAATGCTGAAGGTTTGAAGGTTAAAATCTGCTATTGACTGTTGTCAAACACACGGGCTAACACCCAGGCACACTGTATAAACACAGAGTGCAACCACTTTTAACTAAAAGGTAACATTTTCTTCGTAACATTTTCAGCTCAGTGTAGTCTAGTCTAAGTTTGATGCAAAGAGATATGTTTGTGGAGATAACTTAACTCAGCCCGCATTTTAGACAGGCACAGAAACATTGGATTGTACACAATCTGTTCCTCACTCCAGAGACTGACTTTCAGTGTCATTTATAGCATGTGTTCAACATGAGGTAACACAATTAGAATCTGATAAAAAAACAGAGCAAATATTATTCTCTGTATTCTGTAGTTAATCTACAGCAGTGGTTCTTAAACTGGGGTACACGAGTCTCCCTCTAGTGATACGAAAGACGTATCTCATTATGCAAAATAGGGCAGAATTGCTCCTATTTTGACCATAAATTGCTTGTAATGTGCTGTGTGTTAATACAGAGAATCAGTATGCAGCAGGCTACACAGTGGTGGCAGCATTTACGAAAATTGTTAAGCAAAGCAAAAAGGACATGATGCTAAATAGAAAAGGTATGTATGGTTAAAATAGAAGCAGCGGAAAATCAATAACTTTGACTTGAAAATCATCAGGGAAAGCCAGGGGATTTCAGCGATCTATAAAGAACCCTCACATGGTTTGTTAATGTGCTCCTAAATATTCACAATAAATTTCCAGAGTGCACTGAGTAAAGTGGCCATCGGTAGACGGTGACGTCACAAATTCTGAACATTTCTAGCTAACCAGTAAATGTTTTGGACTGTATCGGTGCAGCCGCAAATGGCAGCGTGAGTGCAGTCAGCATTGCAGCTAAAGTTAGCACCAAATGGTGTGACGCAAGTAGGCTACTGCATGAAACTTTCTCATCTTGACCCAGACCTTCTTACTGATCAAGGTCTATTGAAACTGCATTCGGCCTATGTTGTTTGTTTTAAGAATGCTTGTGTGTCGCCCCACTGGTACCAATGCAACAATCCAAAAGCCACAGAAGTGTACTCACACACACCAGATTGGCCAATGTCAGTAATGTATGGGGTATGCACAGACCTTGATATTTCCTAAAGTGGTATGTGGGGTTAAAAGACAACCACTGAGCTACAGTTAACTTAACTGTTAGCATGAACAGCTAATTCCATTTATTTATGTACAGGTGTACCATATCTATGTCCCTACTATAGCCTAGCATGTTAAGAACAATACTAACTAAATAATTTCTTGGGCCAATCTTACATGATGGGCCAATCTTACATGATTATTGATTTAAGAAAAGAGAAAGTGGATATTGCTACAATTATTATTTTATAATGTAGAGGGATTTCAAAAAGATCCTATTGTCGGGTGGAACCTCTTTGGCCTTGGTCTTTCATTCTGCCTGTAATAACAACATTTGAGTTGGTATTATTTTTACGACAGGGTTAAGCTAAACAAGTGAAACAGAAGTTTTGGCAGAAAGTATGGAGATAATCCTGGTGTTAGGAACTGATCCGTATAGTCCAATTCTCCATCACAGCTTTCTGGAGGGGAACTTGCCCACACACGGCCAGAAAGGGGATCTGATCGGCTCACTGATGTGCTCAGTGAATTCCTGCACATTTCCGCTTTAGGGGCACCCGTATAAAAGCTGCGTAGCTCCTCGTCCCTTGCTAATTCCTCTTTTCTCCTCCCTCTTTCATCTTCTCCCCTCCCTCATCCTCCCTTAGCGGGCTGACAAGCTAAGCCCAGAGCAGTTAAATAATCAGCAAGGCTTCCAGTTGGCAGCATACTCTGCTCTTTCTCCGAGAGGACAGAACATAGTGTTGCAGGACACAATTGCATGCCAATATGCGCTGATATTTACTGACAAAACTTGTATGTGTGTGTGTCTCCATTACAGACCTCGATTTACTTCAAACGAACATGAATTTTGTCAATTTGTTTGGGCGAAACAGCGGGTGTCTCCTGCGCAAGCTTCACATTCGGCTTCGCTCAAGCTAATGTCATACACCCTCCGGACATACCCTCGCCTTCAGTTGTTCAACAATGTCACGTGTGTTTTTGCTGTTCATCTCATATAGCGTGTCTTTTGTTTGGGTCGCGTGTAGCTATGTCAAATCAGATGTATCATTAGTGAGAACAGAAATAATGCTAAAGAAAAGGTAATAATTATTTCTCCTCAACTATATTGCTGTTCCCTCTTTGTTGGTGGATTTTACCTCTATCTCCTTCTCTCATTAAACAAGTGTCACAGAGAGTATACTGGTATTTTCATGCAGCGCCATAGTGGGTACGCAGTCTCAGACCCGGTTTGTGGGAATACCGTTGCCTTAACATTTCACTTATTTAATACAATGATCTGAATAATAGGTACTGTGCCTACGTGTGAAAGCCATGTTGGTTCATGACACCGGTGTGAGCCCAAGGGTCGGAAAAATTTATGGGTGGCAAGCAACACCTTTTACGGTAGGTTATATGGAAATGCTTACCGCTGGAATTCATTTAAATACATTTGACTGTCAAATATCAACAGCAGAACCGTTTATCCAGAAGCTGGTTCCTTCTATTCTGTAGTCAGGAATGTCGACCTTAGGTGTTGGCGCTTCATTTGAAGGGATCTTTTATGATGTTTTTACAGTTTCCTAGGGCTAGTAGTGATATAATTTTCCACCAACACATTTGGAAACTGTGAACCTAATTGGAAGTCTTACTAAGTGGTATAAAACCCTCATTGTTATATTTTCCCACTTCTTGATTCACATGTACATACCAACATCTAATGTTAATAGTCGTTTGCTGGAACATCACTTATCCCTTGACTTGTTTAGCTATTTCAGCTTTCAAAGCTGAGCTAGGTGGTTTTATACATTACCCCGTCTTAAAGGCTTGGTCCGTTACTTCTTCACTGCCGTGTTTAGGTGAAGTATTACAACAACAAGGCGCTGCCTCTGTGAAGAAAAGAGGCACCATTCAGCCACTTGCTCCAGTCTCACCACGCAGCTTTCAGTCTATGCACATTGTCACATCAGGGGTGCCGGAAGACATTTTCACTTGGGGGTGCTGACATTTTTAGCTTGGAGTGACATTTGGGTTGAAATTACGTTTGATAGCTCCCAGTGTCCGTTCGGAATCAATGTTGCCGTTTTGGGTCCAGATGCCTAAACATTTCTAAACAAAGTGATAACAGTAAAGCCCAATTAAAGGATTAAAAAGTAATTTATTTTATGACACAAAATATAGTTGCTAGTTGAGTGGCTGGGCCGGCAGTAAAGCCAACCACTACTGTAGCTCTGAATCCATATCCACATACTACAGGAAAATAAGGATGCTTATGGAGTTGACGAGACCATAGACGTCATTATTTTATGTTTTCCTCCTCCGCCATACAGGGATAACGAATTGGAGAGCTTCCCAAGATAGTGAAATTATACACACATCCACGCAAGGTTCCAAATGCAGGCAAAAAACACACACACACTCTCACACAAATTCAGTGTGGGTTAGAATCCATCAGCTCAGCAGGCTTTCCACTCGAAGGTACCAATATACCATGGCCTCTGGGTCATCGACATGCTAGTACATCAAAACAGTTCATCTTTCTGGACATACCCTGGACCCAGCGTAGTCACACACATTCATTTTATCCAACCCCCTCAACACACACGCACACACACACAAACACCGCTGGCTTGAGGTTTGGTACTGTACATATGTTTGATGTAGAAAGTTGCAATCATGCACCTAAATGATGTGTCAGTAACTTTGATATGGTTTTGCTGAGGCTGCATGTACTCCCATCTATTCAGAGGACTAGCAGTGTTCAGTGTTGCAGTTTTTCCTCTACTATATATCTATACACACATACACACAGACATCCACACACAAACACACTCCTGAAGAAAACACACACAGTGTCATATAAAAGCCGAACAGCAGTCTGGTCATATGGAGCTGTACATAATGACCCCTATAGGGACTGACAACAGATGGTGTTGCACAAACCTGTATAACACCTTTAAGCCTGTGTGCTTCAAAAGTATCAGTGTAGTTTGCTACAAACATCTCACAGATACTGCTGTGGCCAGGCAATGTAAATAAAATATGAAACATATTGTTGAAGTCCACTCTCAGTCTACTGAGAACATATTTGCAGTATACAGAATCATATTGGTGCAAAGCCGATGGCAACGCAACACAGTCCACAGTTGTGGAAACTGGGCGTCAGGTGAAATACATACACGTTTTTGTAGATACTTACAGAGGGTATATCAGCATACAACAAAGAGTTAATGGGATTTTCCCCTGAGTGACAACCAACTCATGACTCACTCAGTTTACAGCTTATGTCATCCATACACATTGAGCTGGAGTGGCGATAAGATGTTATCTTGTTCTACGGCACTAGATACAGTAAGGGAATCAGAACAGATTTTCCCCACCACCCACAAAATGTCTGGGACCTGTGTTTCTATTGAGACTAACACCTTCCCATCAGTCGTGACAGGAAGGAGCAACGTTAGTTAATTATTCCATCTGTCAAATGATGTACTCGTATGCCATCTCTCCCTCTCTCTCTCTCACACACTGGGTGTAACCAGCAGCAGTGATTTTTGATGGCAGCTATTTTTAGCTGGTCCTATCTCGCTGGGTTTGGTAATTTTCTCTCCTCGGTAACAGTAACCATGCAGTGAATGTTGTGATGAGGTACAGTCCGAACCAGCCAATCATCTGCCCCCCCCCTCCATGATGGATGGGCAGACAAGGCACTGACACATTTTGTCAGGAAGAGAGAGAGAGAGGGACAATGAGCACATGCTGGTGCACGTTACAGTGTATATGCGCAAATTGGCTGCATGAATGTGCATGTATCATCATTTGTATAGAACATAGAATAGAATTACAGTATTGTGTCATTTCCAGCAGACCTGCGTCAACAGATAAATTGGCTTTCACACTATCAATGCATGGTTTTACAGTCCTGCTTGTAATTTCACAGTTCCATTACCGTAGCTTCTCTATCGTCTTATATTGGTTATAAATAATAAAAATACATTTCTATAGCACAATTCTACTATATGCAGCTAACAAAAAATATTCTAAGATATAGACAAACAAAAGTAAAAGGATAGCTAACTTAATAAGTCCTGTAGTGGACTAAAGGCTTACCAAGTAAATTGTATAAACTATATTTGAGTCCCAGCAGAGAGACAAACACACAATCAGAGACATGAGAAAAAAACTGAAATTATAAACAATGTTGCAATTTCCTCTTGGGAGTTATAAGTGTGACTATAATGCCATAGCTAATCACATAGCTCACAGCACGTCTTCGTGTCCGTAAGGAGCAATGCATGCTGCGGAAACGTTGTGTCTCTGAGTCTTCTGCCGCTTTCTTCCGGATCCACAGTGGTACCTGGCCACCTCTTGTTTTGTCTTCCTCTGACACCCAAATTGATTTATAGCTGAGAGCTAGATGGGTCGGGAGGGACAGACAGCAAGGACAAAGAAAAACAAACATTGAAAGGGGAGACTTATGAACAATGCATTTAAATGTGTTGGGAAGTCATAGAGGATAGGTGTGAGCACCCTGCTGTTGTGATCGGGGCACAGAAAAGGAAGACTGAGTTCCAGCAAGCCAAGACAGTGGAGTTCCAGAAAATCATTGTGGACCTCATGCTGGGCTTCTCTCTCTCTCTCTACCTTCCTCTTTTGCACTAAGAAGCCTAAAAATGTATGCTGCTAGAGACTTTCATACAATAAATGTCTCACAATTATACCAACCATTAAAAGATGAATCCTATGAATCAGTATTTTGGGTATCAGCCAGGAGCCGTATCTTGTGAAATGTCAAGGTACTCTCCGGCAGGAGAGGGAGGGGGCTGACAGCTTACTGAGTCACAACCCCACAGAAGGAAGATGTTAACATTCATATCTAACTCAATATGGAAAATGAGACTATGAATATCATGCAGTACAGTAGAAAACTCCACTTTTCACTTTGTATATACGCACAAGATTATTTTAATGCAACATGGCACAGTAGTTTCAGCTGTGAAGGGACATTTGTATGGATAGTAAATGTGACTGTGACAGAAGCTAAAATGATGTCCTGGGGATATAGAGTAACACATTTCCTGTTAAAGCACCCTGGTAATATAAAGCTCATTAACATTAATGAATCCCCAAAGTCAGTCCCATTACTCGTCACCAAGCAGTTAGAGACTGTAATATAGTAGACCATGACAATGCAGATTCTAAATTATTAAAAAAAAGTCGTTTTTAAGAGAAATTGAAATATACAGTAAATAAAATATCGAGGTATATCTTGGTAGATCAGAAGTTCTGTTACTCTTGAAATGTGATTAGATATACTATAGGTAGATATATACAACTAGAGGTTAGGATAAATTTAGACAATTATGGGCTAAGGATGGAATATAGGTTTAGGTTAGACATACTTGGAATATTGGTAGTCCCATAATGCATAATGCATTGTGCGTTTATGTATTTCTTTGAAAATTAAATAAAAGTCAATATAGCGGACAAAAGCGGAAATCCATGTCCAGACTCATTTATAAATATAACATCTGTAATATAAAAAGGTGGTTGTCGACTATATACGATTAGGACTGCAAGTGAAACAACTGTTTTTACTGCGTTCAGATGTTTTTTTCCAGCATTTTAAGAATGTGTTTCAACCAGATTGTGCAACCAAACCTAATAGCTGTATAACATTGTATATACATACAGCAATTGTTGTTTTTTGAGGACCACAATAAATTTCTCATCATGTTATTTTAGCTTCATCTTGCAAAAGGAGTGCACAGGTTTTGCCCCTTTATATAGAAAAAGATTGTCACAGCTTAGCACTTTTTTTATCACAAGATAACAATTCCCTTATTGCTTGGACAAACACGTGTGGAATGTATTCTATTGTTTAAAGTTTCATCATGTTAAGCAAGTTGCATTGTATTACCTATTAGCTTTGCTACACTTTACCCTCCTACACTGTAAAGTACTATATATAAATATATCTGGGCTCCCTTGTTCCAACTTCCACCTGACTGCACAATGCCCTCTGCTCGAATGGACCCATTCTCAGTCAAGAAGGAGTTTCTTTCTGACTCAGCGAATCCATCTTACACGCTTGTCACTTTCCAGTTCTGTTTATATTTCATTTGTTTGTTGCAGTAAATATTTAATATTAAAGTTTACATACCCCTAATATACACTGCGACTGCTAAACAACATATCAGATCATTTTGAGTTCACAACTATTCATAGCTTATTAATCTTGATTTTAGAGTAAAATTGCATGTGCACACACACATAAAAACTGCAACTCTCTTGACAAACCAAAGGAACAAGATCAGTGACATTTTTAGACCATTTGTAAAGGTCGAATTAAAACATTATATATAGAAATATATTAATGTATTCATTGTTATCCAGTGAAAATATTATAAAACTTTTGCAAGGCACTGTTGCATGCTACATTCTCATTAGGGGCTGAGCCCTCCTAAAGGCCTGAACCTAGAATCGCCCTCAAACAAAATTCTGTTTTCAAGGATAGGGGATGGAGGGGCTGTTCTGAAAGGCATTCTAGGAGAGCCTGCAAATATTGGCAAATGCAAACGGTACTCAAAAAGGCCCCATTCCCACTACAACTACAGCTTCGTAAAGTACAGATGAGGCTAATGGAGAATGTTGCTCTGGAAGTTAGCATTTCCCTGGCTTAGCAATGTGCTGTGTAGGTTTTAACGTGATTGCTCTGTCAAAACAAGGAGAAAGTTAAGATCTGGCTAAACAGGAGAGTCAAAAGAACGCTACATAATATTGGTTTGTATCCATTTATATTTTTACATTACATATAAATAGAATACACAATTAAACAAATTAAACATAATTGTGGGGGTGTGGGCCTGGTTTAGCTATGTCTGTGAAGGGGGGGGGGGAGTGTTGGGAGGCGTGGTTCACAGGACTCAGGGATTGGGAACAGGTGTAGGCAATGGCACTGATCACCTGTCTCCCGAGATAGGCAGGGAAGGAGAGCAGAGCGGGAGGAGAACACGAACATGGAAGTATTGGCGGAACCTTCCAGAGAGACTCAACCTAAACTGCTCCATGCAGAATTGTGCTTATACGAATAAACTGTGCTCGGCGCATTGGAATATACAGTCTCCTGTGTAAAGAATGTGATTGACCATCACAATAATAAAATGTAACATTATTTTAATCAAGTTAGGAATTTACTGTAACGTCTGGAGCCGTGCCGTTAGGGGGCGCGCCCCCCTCTCATTCTTTCTCGCCGGGTGTGCTGAACCACCGGCCGGCAGTCACCAGTTCTCCCAACGTACCACGTACACCTGTGGGGAAGGCTTAAGTGTGGGGTGGTTGGGGGGGGCTCATTGTTGGTCATTGTTTGCACAATGGTATGTCTATCCTGCTGTGAGCTAAAGGCTTGTTATTATTTAAAAACGCCGAGCTGTGACTCGTGTTTTTCACCTCATTAGGAGCGTTTCCTTGTTTGTCCGTGTCTTCGTGCCTCGTTCCGTCCGCACCTGCACTCATCCCAAACAGACCTTTCATTTACACTAATAGCATTACAGATCAACTGACATTTATTGCAAATAACATTTTTAATACCCTAGATACGTTTTATACAAATTGACATTTTAACCTCAAACTGTGACATTTATCCTTAAAATTAGATACTACAATTTTTATCTTCGCACAATCTACTTCCAGTAACAGAAATCATTCAAATAAGTTTGCCTATTAGACTGAATTGGAAATGTAAAATCCCAGGCTGCAACATGCGCTCATTGATAGTTTTCTAATGGTGACGCTTGTGCAAACTTGTGCAAAAAGTACTTTCTCATTATGACTTTTTCATTATTTCTCATTAGGATGAAAATGTGATTTGTAAGTAAATAGTCAAATCCTGGAATTTGAACTACATTTTCCTCAGAATAGTGACGAGAAATATTCATCAATACTTACACGAATATAATGTATCTCATATACACATTTTATCATAATGGAACGAATATATAATTAACTGAATGAGGTGCTTTTTATGGGTTAGGGTTAGATATATTTTGTTTTGACTGGTCCTGGTTGCACTTTTAGAATTGTGTTTGGGTGAAAAGGGGCTTTCCAAATGCTTCTCCTCAGTGTGAGAGCTGCAGGTCTCTGACACAGACACTCAAAAATGAGCTCCAAAAGATTTTCAAAAGAAGAGGTTTCAGAGACAGAGGACAATCCTGTTGATGATCCAGATTTTGTCTTCAGTGAAGAGGATTCAGAGGAGGAGTCTTCTGTACCATCCCCTCCATCAGATGAGAGAGAGAGCATGCAACAACCATCATCAAGAGAAGAGAAGACATGGAAGTCTATGAAACGACAGTTTCATAGAAATTCTGACATTTTTCAGAGAAAGAAAATTATGAGGAATGCACAGTTCTGCCCTGCATTTTCAGAAGCTCACTGGGAAGTTCGCGTTTGTTTTTTCTGATTGTTCCAACCATGGTCAGCTTTCTCTTCTATAGTTCAACACCAAGGCGGTAGGATGTGAAGAAGTTGTCACACGTGATGTTATGACCTTGCAGCCCTTCACTCATGTCCATGGTGGCAAATTGTACCGCCGACTTTTCCTAGAGGGGCTCGGCAAAGCTCTCATCCCTCCCAAGATCCAGAGGAGAGCCCGGCCTCCTCGATCGACAACAGCTGCATCTGCCATCCAGAAAATTCAAGCTGGACCGTCAAGACATGCCTCCAATAAACCAGCAATGGATCCAGTGGATACAGGCAGTGGCAAGAAAGATGGCAGGTCTGCACCCCTCGACAAGTAAAACAAGCACCACTTGTGTAGAATGCAATAAATACATCTGTAGAAAGCACATACACATATTGTGTTCAACATACGGAGAGAAAGACTGAAGGGATAATATTGACCAATATGGAAAGAAAGCATACTTGAAGAAACTGAAAAATCTTGTTTGTGAGAAAGGAAATATGTTTAACAAATAGTTCTTAAATATTGTTTTTTTTTTAATAAAATGTCTTGTATTTCTTCTTTCTGAAATTTCTGATAAGACAAAATAAAGTTGTTGCTGTTTTTACTTGATTCTTAGACTGTCTTGAGTGTGTTTAAACTGTGCGGGTCAATTTGACCCATAACATAGTGGATGTAATTTTTTAGCATAATAGGAGGGTTAAGTATATTACTATTAAAATTAAATTGCATTATTAGTGTAGACGAATGCTCAATTTAATCCAGCCGTGATGTTGACAATTTGACCCAGTAGCTAAAGTACTGGGTCAAATTGGGGAGTTTACTTCGTGTGTGGTCTTACACAAAGTAAACTCTCTCTCACTCTTCATTCCCCTTCATCTCTTTCTCCCTCATAGCTGCACACACACATTCATACGGTCATGTGTGTTTACACTCATTTTTATCATATTGCCAAGAGCACACACAGTATCCTACGGGAATTATTGTGGCTGTTGGTGGAGACTGGAGAAACACTGACTCCCTCGCAGGAAACTGTTCTCTCTCATCCACACAAACACAACACCTCTCTAAACAAAAAAACATACAATGACTAATTTATGGAGGTTTCCAGCAAGAACTGTGGAGCCAAACTTTTCGGGAACTCAATCTCTTCTTATGGGGGAGGGGCTAAACTGATCAAATGGTCCCGGTCTGACCGGTCCTACCATACTCTCTTGAAACAGGAACAAAAGATTTTGGACATGCCAACCGGTAATTGTCTGCGACGTGACGACGCGCGAACATCGCCGACGAGAAAGTCGGCGGTCAGAGTCTTTGACAATGGCAGAGATTGAAGAAGAGTTGTCTGAGACCGAATACAATGTATTGTATACAATAATAATATAATTATTATTGTATAAGCATTATTTTTCTAGATTAAATTGATTAAGAGTTTTGACTGATATTATATATAAATAAATTTTATCCTATCAAATATAGTATAGTTATCTTAAATTTATGATCAACCATAGTTGCCATAAACTCTAAGAAGGTAGTGCTCTGAGGTTATTAATTATGGAAATGAATAATTGATACAAATATGTTTTGGGGATTGAATGATAATTTTTTAGTATCGTTTACAATTAAATGGGACTATAATGGCTCTTGCTTTGAATCCAAGTAAAAAAAAAAAAACTTTACATTTTAAACAATTTAAAATTGCATTAGATATAACCCTAGTATAAATAGTTAAACCGATCTGCTTTCAATATAGTTTGATTTGGTATGGTTTTAAATATTGTTGGTATGTTTCCTGTTTCAGTTAGTGCTAGATGTGCTCAAATTGCGCGTGTGCACACACACACACCATGGAATTCAGGTATAACAACTTACTGCCAAAACTGACATTTAATCCAAGCAAACAAATCGCCTTGGAGATTCCCCATCCATCCATCCATCTATAATCTGAAACATATTTATATCCACAGACACACAGAAATCCACAAACCCAAAAGTATGCATTTAAATATTGCATTTTTCTCAGACTATCCAGACTGTCTGGGGAATTTGCTTATTCGGGATTTTATTGGAAAAACAGTGTCTTCCATTTCCATTTTCAGCACCATCACAGAGTCCCAAGTGTGTGTCATGTCGACAGATAGACACAGTAGTACTGGGCAAAAAAAGCAGAAACAAATTATTTTAAACAAATCATTCACAAGTTCGAGTCAGATTCTGTCTGCAATTTCCATTTCCCACTCGTCCAACAGTGTTTGTCTACTTGCCTTCAGCTCACAGCCTCTGACAGTTTTGTAGTGCAAGTGAAATTGGCTAGAAAAACATAACTAAATCGGGGCTTTTCCACTGGCACTTTTGGCCGTGCCGAATCAAACCATGCCGGGCTGATTTGCGTTTCCATTACTAGTTTAAACGCACCGAGCCATGCCCAAGATGGAACTGCTCCGGAGTCGGGCCAAAGCATGCCGGCCCCGCCTACAAGCAGGCTGCGTTGACATCAGATGGACCAGAGTCCTATGATTGGACCATCATAGGTCCAATCATAGGACTCTGGTCCTGAGCTTTCTACTGATACCATGCATGTAGCGTGTATGGAAACTTGACATTGATTGCAACACATTCCGGCAGCAGTCACACTGTCCCCATAGATGAATAATATTTTTGTCTTATATTAATTAACAACAAAAAAAAGAGGGTGAATAAAAGAAATTGTCTATCAGCCTGCTCCTATATTGTTCACGTAAGGAGCCAACTCCTTCGCCACCAACACCTTACTAAGAGCAAGCTAGAGGAGATGGGCATTCTGAGTTTGTGCAGTGCCGAGAGAAAAAAGCCCTGTTCTAATGGAAACGCAAATTCGAGCCGCGCTGGGCTGCCGTGCCGAGTCAAACCTTTCCGTGCAAGGCCATGCAATGGAAGAGGGCCAAATGTAGATACCATAGCCAGTTAGCATAGCTGATTGATGAAGGAAAAATAAGCTCTTGTTTTGCTAATCTTCCTAAACGTCGACTTAAATTGTAATTGTGGAGTGACATACGTAATTTTCCCAGTCCGAATCAAAATGAACAAATCAACAGAATGTTTTGGACTGCCACTTAAGGCCCTTTTACATCAAGTGGGATTTTGTCTAGCGTTTTATTCGCACGTCAATGAAATAATTTTAAATGTATCTTAATACACCATAAACACACACGGCGATGTTCGCAACACAAAAATGTTTGTTTTATTTGTTTTAAGGTCAATCAATTACAAGAAACAATTGATTTCACATGACAATGGCGAATCAACTGTCACGATCTGCGCGCACAGGCCCATGCACCACACACGAAGCCTCACATCAACCCATTTTTTACCTGCTGCAGCACCTGGTTAAAGTTTTGATTAATGCCAAAAAGTCTAAAGAATTACGAAAACATTTGAGAAAGTATCATTGCAAACCTCGGATATGAATTTGGTTTTGGATACAAGGTTAACATTTGACTGTTTTCCTAACGTTAACGAGATTGTGTTGCACTTCTAGTCTACATAGTGAATATCAAATACTATGGTATCGTCAACTAGATAATTTTATATCGGTTCTCAGAAATGTGTCCCGTCTTCTCAGATGAGGGCCGATCTCCAAGACTTATTGGGTCACAATATTCTTGAAATACTCCCTGAAGATTCAGCTGCCCTGAAACAACATAGTGGCACTCCCTTGCAGTTATATTTTCTTGTTTAGCAATACTATTACCAATAAATTGTTGCTGGATGATTATATATATGTATTTATTAATTAAGTCTGTCCGCCCTTGTCTTGTCCTTTTTGATGTAAATAGTTTTGACGCCAATTTCGCCTCCGTTTTTGTTGTTGTCAGTCATGACACACTTAGTGTAAATGGGCCTTAAGACACAGTAGGCTATAGGTAGCCTTTTTTTTCTTTGTTGCACTGATAAATATGAGGAGAAGTAAATTGACATGGCACTGGACCGGCACTAAATAGCCTGCACTAAACATTCTGCATTTTTGTGTGCAGTCCATATGTGTAAGGGTGTGTGTTTGTATGTATGTGTATGTGTGCTATAGGGAGAGAGTTAACCCTCCAAAAATGGAAGTTTTCTGACAAGCTAAGCCTTCTTAAAAAGCTCACCAGGGGCCATATTAAATAAAGATGATGGGCTTAGCTAGGTGGGAAGAAATCTAAACTGGAGGCTGTGTGTGTCGGCGGTGGGGTGGGGACAAGGACAAGCAGGGTGTTTACAAATATCTGTGCAGCCGGTGCTGAGAAATAGTGAATTTATCTATTTTCAATGTAGATTTAGAAATGTGTGTACAGAGAAACATTATCTGTTGTTAGTTTAATGGATTCACTTAGTTGTTACATGTTTTATCATTTAGCTATCGAATCATGGTGGAGCTTATGAATTTATTATTATGAGTTTTGTTTTCTTCAATCAATCTTCATTTGTCATTGATTTTATCTCTGATATGGTTCTCTGGCTCTGAAATGTTCACTTCATTAGCCCTCTTCTCTTCCTGTTGGCAAAGAAAGAAGCACACAGACACACAGACACACACACACACACACACACACACATACACACACACACACACACACACACACTGGCTCACAGTGAGATGGAGTGAGGCTGTTGAGGTCCCTGTAGGCTGTAGAGTGACACTAATGATTTCTGACCTCTACTGGACAGACAGCCAGATCTCGGTTCTCGTCCGGTCTGCCTCCTTGTTTAGAAGAAATTAACTTTTGCCCTCCTCTTTCCTCCATTTTTCTCACATACCCTCTGTGATGCACACATTAGTGTGTGTGCTCCTCCTCTCTCCTCTCTCCCCATTGCTTTGTATCCTCTTCTCAGCTAACTTCCTCTTTTCCTCTCCTTTCCTGTCCTTCACACACTCTCTCCTTCAGTGAACCCTAAGGGCTGTGGGGCCCAGAGTGGATACACCAGACCCCAGCTCTGCCTGTCTCATCCTCCCTCCTTCCACATGCCAGGCTGTCCCCTCCTCCCCTCCCCCCCCTCCCCCAGCGTGTCCAGGGGGGGTTTTCAGCCGCCAGCGGTTCCTCTCCCATCCTTCCTGCTGACCACCAGGCCGGCCTGAGCCACAGACACTCATCTAATGTGACGGGTTCCTCATTATTTAAAGCCAGAGCCACGCTGTGTGTTTGGGGTTGATGGGGCTGTGTGTGTGTGTGTGTGTGTGTGTATGTGTGTGTGTGTAGGTGTGTCTGTCTTTGCCAGGGCCACGGGAGAAGAGAATGGCTAATGAAGTGAACATTTGATTGGGTGCCAGAGAACCATATCAGTTTTAAAGGAGAGAGACTGATGGCCTCATTCATGCAGGGCTCAAGCAGGGGAATCCTTGTCTTGATTTTAAGGCAAGTTGAAAAATCCAGCGTCCTGAGTCCATCTGCTGTCTGCGCAGGTGATCGCGCGTCTCTTTCACTCTGACCGCCGACTTTCTCGTCGGCGATGTTCGCGCGTCGTCACGTCGCGGACAATTACCGGTTGGCATGTCCAAGAAGGTCCACTGGAAGCTCTGTCAACCCCCACCCCCCCTGAAGCTCTCACCACTGTAACCTAGCAACCCCACAATGCCAGCGGAGACACTGTTGTCAGGCAACAGTCGCACGCAAGTCTAAAACAAAAGCGAGTTAGTTCAGAACGCGTCAAAGGTTGAAGCTAATTATTTGTCAAAGAGGACGTTGACGACAAAGCTCGGACTTCTCTTTCACTTGTTCCCTCTGTCTTTCTCGCTCTCCTTGCCTTTCTTTATTCACTCGGGTTTAAAGGAACAGAGCCGAGGAGGCTCAATATAACCATTCTAGTATATAGGGGCGGCACACACCCGCGCCCGTGCGATTTGGCTTAACATTGTAGCGTAGCTCCCTGGTACTTAGGGCCAAAAAGTTTAATTGTAGTAACCCTGAGACGGCTTAAGCAAACCTTACGAGAAGAGGGGGAGACGGAGGGAAGGAATAAAGGGGGGGGGGGTATTGTGTTCCTGGTGTGTAGCTGTCAGATACAAGATGTCTAAGAGCCACTCGGACAGCTGGAAGCAGACATAGTGTATGAATTGTGCTGCAGCTAGCCGGCGTCAAACCAACGCGCGTTGTAAAATACACACAGACACACATTCCCTGTGTCACACACTGGGGCACACACACTCAGACATTGTTTGACCGACCTGTCCCTGCGGATATAAGAAATACTAAAGTACCTGTGGCCTGTCGATGTAATGAGGTTGGAAAGAGCAAAGAATCCTTCTTGGGCTCTTAGAACTGTATCTAGCTTTGTGTGTGTGTGAGTGTGTGAGTGTGTGTGTGTGTGTGTGTGTGTGTGTGTGTGTGTGTGTGTGTGCCACCCTCCGGGCTGTAATACACAGTGGACAATTTCGAACCATGCCCCTGCATCTGTCTCCATTCATATTGGCTCCTGGCTACCTGAGGCCTGCCTGGCCCCTTTGACTGATATTAAAGGAAGGAAGTCCGCCATTAGCACTCCTATATGAGGAAGCAGAACACAAGCCATGGCTTTGTCTGGAAGGTGCAGTTTGATCAAAAGAACAGTAGAAAGGTGGACTATGCACTACAATGAGGAAACGGTGAGAAAGGCAGTGCGCCATTACACATTTAAAGGGTAGGTTCAAAATCTAGTGCAAAGGAAGTGGGAGGTGTAGGTCTGTGAGAGCTAGTAGACTTGGAGACACGATTCTAGGAGCAACCATGAACTTCCAGTAACTGAATTTTGGTTAGAGAGGGAAAGAAGATGCTTTTTTATGACTGAACTGATTTAGCACACGTAGACAGGAATCAGGGCTAGAAACCCCATGATAAAGGAATTGATGTGGCTGGACTGTGGTTTCATTGTCTTAATGGTCTGTTTAAAATTGAATTACAAAGCTCAAAAAGTGGCCTAGCAGTCTTTTTATGGAAGCCATGACTATTGTCTTCTAAGTATTGCCCGGCCTACAGTATACATTGTGTAATATCAGACAGACAAAGACTTCTTTTAAAAGGGAGTTGTTAATCTAGTTGTACATGTGATGTGTTTACCCAATAGAAATATTAAAAGGAATTGAACAGAATGTATTTGTCATGGTCTGGCTTTACCATCTCCTCAGTCCCTGTGTGTTCCCCTCCCTATTTCTGTCTGTCTCTTGTCTGTCTAGTGTGTGTGTGTGTGGGGGCGTGGCGCTCCAGTTCCCTATCTTTTCCTCTCCAGATCACCTGTGAGTTCCTGCCAAGCGGCAACATTCAATTCTTAGAAATTAAGCCAATAAGGAAGTGCCAAAACTTGCAGTTCCTCGAATGGCCACATGGCTGGATCCAAAAGCGAGTCAATCCCCATAGACCCCCATGTTAAAATGTCCAACTTTACAGCAGAAATAAACATGTTTACAGCCTGGTACAAAAAACGGTTTTAGTCTCTATAGCTAGTTTCCCCGGTCATGACAACTGTACAGTGGGTGCATTTTTATATAACTAATCAGTTGAAATTATATTAAGCCATCAATTTATCCATTCATTATATATAGCCGGGAGTTAGGCGCGAGTCTGACACTGCCAAGATGGCGACGGCCCGAGCCAGCACACTTGGCTTCAAACCCGTTCTTCAGAAAATCTATAGGTGACGTCACGGAGGGTTTGTCCACTTACAGTCCATGGTTCCTACGCACCTGAAGCAGATAAACCTCCACAGTTAAAAACCCTGGTTCCTCATTCAGTCTCCTCCAGACGGTCGGTTCACCTGCGTGGTACACATGCCACGGAACAACTAGTAGATTATCTAGTTCACTAGATCAAGTATTTTTGTCCAGTTTTTTGACTACTCTGTATCTTTGACTGCGCTTCAGGTTTCTGCTCTGCAGAGAACGAACTCGGCTCACCTGCCTGCTGTGTGTTCTGTATTATTTTGTGTGTTAAATAAACCTCTGGTGTAACCACCTCTGTGTCTGCTCCTGGGTTTAGAGTGACTAACCGCAACAGTATTAGGCAAGATACAGCAGCAGGACTACAAAACTCGTGAAACAAAATGGAATGAGCACCTCAATATGCATTTTTTATTCCCTTTTCTGGGATAATCGCACAGAAGCATCTTGATGCGAATGTGCTGAATGCTATGCAGTATTACTGTGTCCCTAGGACGTGCCTTTATTCAGTCATAACCCAAATTCACCGGCATGTTGAAAGCCCTTTGAGACTCAAACTCCGTGGAGCTTGTGCAACTCAATTTAGGCTTCAGCCCTCTGTCAGTGTCATAGCCATCGAGCTCAAATCTGATTTGAAAACTCCTCTTTAGGTATCAGTTTGCTCATGCGCGCGCATACACACACACAATTGGTGATAAATGGTAAGACTGGGAAAATTACTACTGAGATCCATCTATAGCCCAGTAGCCAGAGTTGCGGATCAATAATAATTTATTGGTAACTTTCTTTTCCCCTCACTCCGTTTGGTCCTGGTGTCGAAAGAGGAGAGGGAAAAAATGTGCACAGCCTTGGAAGTTGATTAAAAACAGGTACCGTGACAATCACATCAATTTGATGGAAGGCGTTTGCGTGCGTGCGTGTGTGTGTGTGTTCAAGTCCCAGTGTGTGTCTTAGTGATTGTGTGTGAGAGAGAATGCCCCTCAAGGCAACCATAAAGTCAATGTGAGTAGTTCAGCCTATCGATTGTTGATCATATTTCTCTCTGTGTACCACAAGCCCTCTATCATTACAACTCACTGGAGTCTGCATTGACTTATGGGTTGCAAACTTCTGTTAGCATTGACATGCTCTAAATAACAGAACAGAGAAAGAATGGATAGATGGATGGAGGGCGAGATGTTTGCGAAGGAGAGAAATCTATTCTATAGAACTTAATTTCAACCTCCAGCAGATTCCAGCAGTAACCACTTCGTAATGTTGCTCAGTCATTCGCTTAGAGAGACTGTTTCTATTTCCTCCACTTTCTGCCACTCCCTCTGCATTTTTCTTGCATTCTAGCTCCCTCCGTTGACGGCTTTGGGAACTGCGGGGATGAAACAGCAGAATTTTCTCCCTGGAAGAGTCACTCCATTGAACGCAGTTCATTTATTACAGTGAATCACACAGTAGGCCTGTTGCAAGGCGTCTCTATGGTGTTGCTAAGGAAACGCAAAGGCATTATTACACACATTACCGTCACGATAACCAAAACACCCAAGGCGGTTCAGAGGCATTATGGTTTGTTACTGCGATTGTCAGAGAAGGAGAGAGGAATAAAGGTAGATCAGCATGGCTTACAACAAATAAATTAGTGCAAGGAAAAGGAAGGAAATGGAAAACAGAGATAGATAGATAGAAATACTGTCAGATTAAATTAGGTTGTGACTGACAGGAACAACAGACACACAAAAACGTATTTTCATCTAAGTTAGATTAGGCTTATCTATCACAAGTTCTGTGTGTGTGTCTGTGTATATGCATGTGTGTGTGCTGGTGTGTGTGTGTGTTGAATACAGTATCTGGGGGAATACATAACCAAAGGCCAAGCTGTCAGAAAAAAACAGGTTTACTGAACTCACAATAGAATGCAGAAGACCCTCCACAGTGTGTGTAGGCCATGTGTGTGTGTCTTCAGAGGTAAGTTTGATGCTTTACTGTACTGGGTGAACAAAATACGTTCCTTTTGAATGTGAGTGGGAAGAGAGAAAACAAAGATACCAACACACACGGTGGGTCCGTTCGAAAATGAAGGCAGCTGCCTTGCAGTAATAGACAGGTGCCTCAGAAGGCCCTAACTTTTGAGTGAAGGCATCTTCTAAGACCGTTGGTTTTAAACGACCTTTAAGGATAGCATTTACAGTAATGTGTGACACCGCACGCCGCGTAACAAAATTTGTTGCTACACTCCCGTTGGGCGCTGTGTCAGTCAGTGTAGTCCTGTCAGTTTGTGTAGCACTCGCTCTTAAATGTATATAAAAATAATGTAGTTACGGCCACAGGGTAATAAGATAGTACAGTGTCTATTTCTATTTCTTTTGAAAAAAGTGGGAAAAAGCCCCAAAAAACTTTAATTTGTATACGAATTTGGCTTTGTCCATTGTTTTGTCAGTTGGTTAAGGGAGCTGCCAAGCACAGTTATGGGCCATGGGCAGCATCGAGGCTGCCTTCAAATCTGACTGTCATGGGGCCAGTTTGAAGGCATCTTAGCAGACAGGAAAAGAGATTTCGATCAGTTTCGAGCGGCACTTGATGCCTCGCTGTCCTGTTAGACACCTCCTGAGAAAGAATTTTATCCCGCTTCGAACGCACCTGGTGTGTGCGTGTGTTTCTTTTTGTGTATGTGTGTGTCCGTTGTGAGTCACTCCCTCATTTCCTACTTTCCTCCTCCCTTCCTTCCCTCCCTTCTCCGGAGTTTTGCCGCCATTCCCGCCAGTCCTCTGTCACTCCGTCTCTCTCCACCACCATCCTCTTCCTCACTCCTCTCTCTCCTGCCTTGCTGCCTGCCTCTCCTCCCCTCCCCTCCTTTCCTCCCTCTTTCCATACCTCACTAGCTTGCTCGTCCTCTCTCTCTCTCTGTCACAGGGTATCAGGGTTAATTAGCAGCCAGTGGATTTGACTCATTAGGTTTTTATCAGGAGCGAGGAATGTCTTCGTTCTTATTCTGCCAGTGTTCCCCTTTTTTTCCCTCCTCCACCTCCCCAGCTCCCTTCCTCCCCTCTTCCCTTCTGCTTCTCTCATCCATCCTTGTACCCTCCCCCACCCGCCCACCCACCCACACATCCACCCATCCACCCATCCACCCATCCACCCATCCACACCTCCCCTTGGAAGACAGCATAAGCTGGCCCTCGGTTGGCTTTCCTGAACTTTAGCTTGTTCCCTTTTTACTTTGATGAGAAGTTTGAAGCGAGGAGGAAGGGATGTGTGCCACTGTGTTTGATAAACTGCCAGGAATGGCTAAAAAATGAATAGTGTCCCTTTGATGTAGGACCTAAATTGTCATCTTCCACTGCTGGGTGGATTTTATCCTCTCTGGGCATCTAGAGGGGATTACTGTATGTTCGCTTCGTATGACTTTGGCATATTTTCCTGATTGGGGAAGAGCTTAGTGTTGCTTTCCACTGACATTCTTCTCTGTGTGGACAAAGTGTGAGGATTTACAGACTGCACCATGTTATCTGCTGTTTCACCGTGTGATGTATAATAAAATAATGTATATAAACTCAATATGTAGTCATTGAAACTATGAAAATGTATTGCCTTCATAGTGCTTTAAGTGTTTCTTAGCCACCCTTTTTGTGTCTGCGTTGTGTTTTAATGGTGCTGAGCTAGTAAATGGCCTTTTCTAATAAGAATGCACCTGTAATGGTCAACATGCTAATTGTGATTAATCTCATACACACACACACACACACACACACACACACACACACACACACACACACACACTCCTGGCTTATGTGATAAAGCAGATGGGTAGTTATAAAGCCATTTTTTAGTATGTATGAGTATGTGCCCACACACTCTCCGGGACGTGTTTGCAAGTGTGCACACGCATACACCACACATACACACACCCGCATAAATTCACGTAAACAAACCCACGGTCATGTAACTGGTCCAGTCCCGCACCGGACTATAACCCGGATCCCCGTCGTCGTAGGAGGCTGACGTGTTAGCAAGGGAGGCTAAAACCCAATAGGTACTAGCGTCTGTCGCTAGCACGTCTCTTAAGGGAGCACAGCTCAGCACCTCACTGTACCGCTGGCCTCCGTTACAATTACATGGCATTTTCAAGCAATTAACAACAGATGTATTTGCAACTGCAGTATAGCTAATGTTTCTGAATAAAGGTTAGCACAATGCACTCTAATGTGTTTTATTTTTGCCTTAAAATAGATTGTCATGTTTGGACTTTGCCACCCTTTGTACTGTTTTTCTGCGTGGTGACATTTACAATCTTAAGTGTTGCTTCAAAAGGTGCATGTTGAGCAACTGAGTGATTCAATCTGGGTTGAACCAAGAATCTTTCATCTGAAGTAAATAGTGGAAAGAATTAGTACGTCTTTACCTCATGATAAACATGATACATTTAGATTTTGATGTTTATGCTATTGCGCATATAACCAATAGAATTGCTGATAGGTCTGAGTGCTATCTGTTACAGTTGGAAGGTAAAGCTCAAATAAGGCAGCATGCCCTTCCTAAGATAACAAACAGAATAGTAAAAGCTAATGCAATATAACTAATAAAACAATATAATAACGCGGCCTTTAGTTTTCTTTAACTTGAGCTGTTCACCACACCACTTCAGCTGAGTAGATGAACGGGAATGAGAAATTTTTAAAAAAGATCTTTAAGTTTTGAGTGAACTGATGGACTGTGTATAAGGGAGAACAGGCAGAATTTTTTTTTATTTACATGATAGTATGTACTGTTATACATTTAAGTGTGAGAGAACAACAATTAGTTGTTCATCATCATTAAATAGTTAGGTTGAAATGTATTTTATTGTTTAAGTTGAATAACAAATAATTATGTACAGTGCAGTCCACCATCCCAAAGCCTGCCAACTGCAGACCAGTGGCTGAAAACAGCTCATGGAAAAGGTCAAAGGAGACTGACACCAATTGTGCAGAGCAACACACAAAGTCATCAAGTTGAGAGTCCAATACAAGACCTGCGGTGAAAGCCCATAAAAGAACCGACAGCTCTTCACGCCTCGACATGAATGGAGCATGACAACCGACAACCTTATAGACTCCAACTCCTTTCAGGACAGAATAGGAAATATTGGCTAGGGAACAAAGGAAATGGGACATTGGGTTGGAATAGCAATGCCTAGTTTACGGCAGTGGTATTGAGAGTGTGGTTCAATGTTGTTCATGCTTGCTTATATAAAAAATGTTTGCCGTTACGTTATGCTATTGACAGAAGTTATCTTTTGCGGTAGCTGTGGCTCCAAAGGTTTGAAAACCACTAGTAGGTTTATTCATTCTTCTGTTCTATACTGATGAGATCGCCCTTTAAATGCACACCTGATGTTGTGAGTAGCGGGGAATGTGAACCCAAAAGCAGACCCGGGTAGGCAGAGAGTTTGTATCAACACGACCTGTTTA
>JAOEHI010027851.1:0-25470 GCA_025447815.1 Percopsis transmontana
CATTTACAGCATTTAGCAGACGCTTTTATCCAAAGCGACTTACAATTAGTACATTTGTCAACAGTTGAACCGGTTTATCATTTAATCCTTAAACAGTTTACAAATTACAATAAACAAAGTTATCATTCACACTTTAAGTTTACAATCTTGTCTCTTACAATCAAGTCTTGCCTATTGTCGACTGGCTGTCGATCATGTTTTTGTTTTTTTTGCTCATTGATAATTACAAATCCAACACTGCATAACCCTCGTTATGAGAGTACATATAGCTAAAAACACAAATTGAACAAGGAATATGTTACAATTCAGAACTTATTCACAGAAACCACAATCAGAACATGTCACGGTTGGCCAGAATAACAAAAACTGGCTTCCCTGCGGCTACTATGCCTACACAAGGTGGAGTCTTGTCATGATGCGAAATTTCGAATCTTCCGAACGGAATCCCACGCCGGTGATGAAAAGGACAAGACATGGGTTGACTGACTTACTGATTAAATAAATAAATAATAATCTAGCGATGATTATAAAATTATTATCCATGGGAGTGCTGCTATCTTGTTCAGGAGCGGCAGAAACTTTAGGCAGTATTTCAGGATGAAAGTTACCCAGTTCAAATATGTCATGGAGATCACAATGTGGGCTAGTAGCATGCCTTATAATGCTAACGTAATCTCATTAACTTTAATAAAACAGTTACATTTTAACTTACTATATTCATATTTGAGGTTTGCAGCGATACTTTCCCATACGTTTTCTAAATTCTGTAGCCTTTATGGCCTATATCATGATTTACTGGAAGAAACCTAGCAATTCTATGTATGTATGTATGTATGTGTGTATGTATGTATGTATGTATGTATGTATGTATGTATGTATGTATGTATTTATTCTATATATACCTGGAATGGAATGATCCCTGTTTCCTAACCATATTTTGCAACGATTCGACTGTGAGATTGGCAGTCGAATCAGGCTCCTTAGATCGAATCATCGAATAGTCGACTATTCGAGGTCAACCCTAGTGATTATATTAAGCAGTCCCATCCACTCTCCTAGCTTCTCAGAGTGAGTAAGTGCCTTTGTCAGTCAAAAGCCGCCGCGCCCCCTTTCTTCCCCTGAAATTACCTTATAGAAAACTTGCAGGTCAAAAAGTTTTAAAAGAGCTGGGCGTCCATTTTCATTTTTAGTGGTGACCTTACCCAGTGAAGCTTACTGTGTTTATGATGTGTTTTCCCCAATTGCGTGATGTTTATGCGCGGTCTTGGAATAGATTTGCTTCTGCCAAAGATGCATGACATTCCTATTTAGCCCAGTTTATATAGAGGATGGCCAGAGAGACCGTTTCCACTGCTGAATTTAAATTGAGCTGCATAGGACAGAGTTAGCTAACTGAATCATTGGAATGTTTTAGTATACTGTATGTCAGGTTATAAATATTACAGTCCTTTCAAATGCGTAATCTGTTTTTATTTGGATTTAGTGATTTCAGTGATATTTATAAAGGTGCTTTAAGTTTCCACTTAAATTTAGTGAAACAGTGATACACACCACTAGGCCAGGGAAATCATTGTAGCTGAATGTAGCAAGGTTTTTCTCAAAGTCAGAACAGGCACTTGAATGAACTCTGCCTCTGTGCAGCATTGGAGAAGGAGCTATGTAGTACTTCTAGTAGTAATAGACTGTCTACGACCTCCTGTCTGTCCTTCACTCTGAGTTAGCAAGGCTGCTGTCTGCCTTTACAGGATCACTTGAATAATTGATCAGTCTCCAGACTGCACCTTCCTTATACCGGAACATCCTGGAAGTCCGCCTCGAGCCATCAAGCTGGCCTCTGGAGTCACATGAGAGTCTCTTCAGCTCCCGCCGCTAATGTCACAGGCGCTGTCTTGAAATTGAAAGCTCTTTTGTTTTTTTTCCCTTTCCAGAGGGGGCCACACCTGTTTGCTCTTAACCTTGCTTGTGTCATATATTCAGAGAGCCACAAGTTACAGGACAAAGAAGTATACACGAGGAGACAAAGCACTGTTGATCTGTTCCAGCACATTCTCTTTTAAACCAGATCTGTAAAACATGCCAGTGAAAGGGCGCGGCAAGAAGGCATAAGCGGTGTTCCTTTCTCAAGTAGACAGCTGCAAGATTGCACCTGTATTTTCACGAATAGCCCAAGCAGAGGAAAGTAAAACAACACATTACGCAAAGAGATGGGTGAACAGAAGGTTCATGCCATGTTGGCCATGCAAATGCGGGGCCTTTAGAGATATGGGTCCCTAAGGGAAGAGGTGAAATAAGAACTGTTATATGTATTTGTCTTCCTTCAGCTGCTTGGCTCCCAAAAGGGCAGAACTGTTCATTGGTCTCTTACAATAGCGAGATAAACCGCCGGCCACAGGGACCTGCTCTATGGGCGCGCCATCTTACCCCTGCTAATCAGAGCTGCACGCCCCCCAGTCACGCAAATGCTGAGGCCCGGCCTGCCGCTTCAGATGAGGATTCTCCGAGGACCCCGAAAGGACCCAATATGGGTCTTCTTTGGTGTCTGAAAGGAACGGAGGGACCACTGGACGGCACGCGGACACATGGTATAGCTTTAGCTGGCCAGGCGCCAGAGTCGGTGCATCAGTTGAAGGGCGGCGGGGGGGTTGGGGGAGGGGGCATGGATGAAGTCAGAGCCTGACAAATCCAGGGTATTATCAAGCCTTTGTCCAGCCTGCAGCTGTCACTTACCAGGCTAGTGGGAGCTGATGAGGGGGGACAGAGGGGAATTCATGACCTATCCCGCATCTCCACAGAGGAGGGATGACGTATGGGTACCTATGAATGCAAGGGGGGACAAAGGAAGAGCAGAGAACGAAAGACAAATGATGATTATAGGATCGAGAGAATAGAAAGAAAAGATGAACCGCAGAAAGGGAGAGAACTGTCTGTGTGGCTGCAAAATGCTTTGATTGGATTGCGGCAAATAGAATGGCAGACTGGCCGATATGTGTTGATTTCCTGTGAAGATTCTTCAAAAAATGGCCTTTATCTCTGTCTGCCTCCCTTCAGAAATGACCAGCGGTAATGCAGATCTAATCTTCCACTATCTTCTCAGTGGGACCCAAAGGCTGTCTGTCACCCCACCAAAAACCTGTCTGCTCTTTCTGCTCTTTGAAATAAATGAAAGTCTTGGGGGTCTATGGAATAAATATGAGCTAAGCCTCTGACTTGATGCAAGTTAGCCAAAGGGGCTAACGTCAGAAGCCTGCCCCCTCATCTGTCGAATGGAGATATTGAGGCCAGTGAGGAAGGAAGCAGATAATCTGATATAATTTCAATCAACAGTGATCAGATAAGAAATAACAGCCTGTCTGCTTAAGAAGTTCCACCAAAAGCCCAAGAGTTTGGCTCTCTTCACTTTAGTTGGAAATTAATATGTGACTCTCATATCATGCAGACCACTGTCAGAGCTCCTGTCAACCTTCTTTAAGTGAAATTGGACCCCCAGGATTATAACACCCTATTGCTCTCATTCTTATTGGCTGGGGCTGACCCCCTGACCTCAGAAATAGTCATATGACCCTTTCTGCACTCCCTCTGATTGGATTACTTCTTTATTGGCCAGTGCTGATTTTACAGGCATGCTGGGACTCAACTCGGCTTTGATCCAACAACAGCAGCAGCGGGGGGGGGCATGGCGTATTTAGCATCCTAGCCTAAGCCCAGTAGTGTGTGTGTGTGTGTGTGTGTGTGACATCTGCTAAATCCCCCGTGGATCAAAGGATGACTATTACACAGACAGCCGTCCACATGCCTCCATCATGGCCCTGAAGGGCTCATGACCCCTGTCAGCGAGGCACGTTGGGAAACACAGGTGGGAAGGCACGAGGCCATGAGCACATGTGGGACACGCAACACACAGTGGGGGCACTGTTCTTCCTCTCACCACCCCCAGAGCGGTAAACGCCACCAAGCAACACCCTCGTGTTCTGCCGCTCTTTCACCGCCGCGCTGATGAGTTTCCATGTTGTGGTAGCGGCAACCGCTTCAGCATTGTGCGCTGTCGTCTTGACATTGCATCCTTATTAAAGCAGGGAAGGGGAAGGGGACGGCTGTGGGGAGGTGGTTCAGATGGGCCTGCCTTTGGTTGGACCTGCCTCTGTGTGCCTGTGAATTCAGGTTCAGTGCAAGGACTTATACGTATACAGTTCTATCAGTGTGAGCAGGGTTTTTTTGTGTTTGTTTTTTTGACGGTTAGAGAAAAAGGAGAGATGAAATGTACTTTACGTGTGTGTGTGTGTGGGTGTCTGTGTGTGTCAGAGTTAGCTTATTGAAGCATGTGTTGTGAACCAGTAGTTTGCTGTAGTTTGCATGTGCATGCAGGAGACAACCTGAGAGGCCTGGCCCTGACATTTCAAACTGGGCACACACAGATGAATATTGAGCAAATGTCATTATACGGGGCGGAATGAAGATGCTGGCGGTGAAAATGGCACCGGGATACTGTATCAGCCCTTCATGCACAGTAATTGCTACACTGCCGGCCAACCGATTTCCACTGACTCCCATTTCAAAGGCCAACCAAAGGACCACACCCCGCCTGCTCATGTGATGGCGATGCAGTTGGTCCACTTATACGACCCATGACCTTCTCCCCTCAAACATAAATGCGTGGCTTCGCTAACCCGACGAGGAGCTCTCATTCATATTCCTCGATACCCCCCCCCTCCCGCTTGGCCTGGCAACTCATTCATCCTGATTGCGAGGGCGGTCCGTTGACACAAATCGCCCATTCTTTTCTCCTGGCTCTTGTTTTGCAAGCCCATTACCGACTTTGATGTATTCAAGCGGGGATTTATAAGTGGTGCTACCTGATGAGTCAGTCGCGATCACTCTGGCTAATTGTGCATTGCGGTGCTTAGGCTTTGGGGCGAGCCAGTCGCAGGCGGCTGAATCCATCTTTGTTGTGCGCGGTGATGGCGTCTGGGTGTTAGAGGGATTCCCGTGTGGGTCCCTGGTGCCTCTTAGTGTCTGACTCGGGCTGCTGCTCAACCCCAGAGAGCCTCTCCCGCTCCTTTTGTGTATTGGGATATCTTTGTACTGGTGAATTCCAGAGAGCGTCCCCCTGGAAGTAGCCCATCAACTTTGAACTTCTGCAGTAGGTGGCAGAGCGGAGGGGAGAAGCCCCTGCAGATAATCTAGATAGCACGCAGGCCTCCTTTGAACTACTGTGACGAATCCCCCCCCCCCCCCCCCTCCAACCCCTTATCGTTTCATTCCCAGCCCCACAGCTGATGCAGTTTCTATTTATAATTCTTTGAAAAATGCACCAAAGCCCGTTTTCTTTAATTTACCGGAGATCTGGCCTCTGCTAAACTTAAGTCTAAACTCAACCCAGTGCACTTTCCACTACCTCAACACACACTAGCACCTTAAAACAGATGCTCGGTTGAACTAGGCCCTTTTCGTGCACACTGATATTTCCACGGCTGAAAGAGGGACAATAGATCTCAGTGTGTGGTGAGTGTATACTGTATGGACATTGGCTTGTTTATAGCCTGTGTCCCCAGCTGGTTCCTGAGCCCCGCTGTCCAGTTTCCCTAACCCCCCCGCAGGGTCAAAAGGAGAAATTTACGAGGCTGTTTGTTTAAAGCCAACTTCTCTGCCCGCTCTACGAGCAGCCTGAGGGATTTCGCTTATTGCAGGTGCTGGACTTTGTCTTTGGTGTCTTTCTCAGTCATGCTTCTGTCCCAACGAGCGGCAGGGACGCTAACGCGTGGGCCGATGCGGATTCCGCTGGTTAATTCTTGTGGGAGTTTTGCCTTGTGTTTTCTTAACAGTTTCGCACTTTATAATGTGTTAAGTTTGTGTGTGTGTGTGAACGTCTCTGTGTGTGTGACTATGTGAATCTGTGCCTGGTGTTTGTGTCTGTGTCTAGTGTATGTGTGTGCGCCTCTATTGTGCACTAAAGCCGACAGTGTTTTGGCTGGCAGCCCTACTGAGAACCTAAGATATTTTTACATCAGTAAACAGTTGAAAGTCAACATAATATATGGAGCAAGTGAGGCTAGCATTTAGCTAGCTGTAAGCTAGCTAAATGCTAGCCTCCGATGATGCTTAAACATTTATATTTGTTAACACTGACATTCAATGTCATCGTCTTACTGTAGAAGAAACTGGACAAGTGCATCTGACAGTATATGTTTTGTATTACGTTCCCTTGTTTATAGACTACAATTGAATAAATTAATTTGTTTAACGCAGCGTACACCCAGGGCAAACAGAAAACGGAACATTGATTTTGTGATGAACAGTAATAGCAGGATTGCACCATCACACCCCAGCCTAAAAGCATAAGCCACCTCACACGCCAATGAGCCACTTAATTGCCCACATCCACATAAAAGGCTTAATGTATGCTCCCTGTGCTCTCATACACATAAAACTATGAGAATCAAATGGGGCATAACTAATACAATTGATTTTGATCAGGTTATGTGAATAACAGGACAAGAGTGTCTCACCCAAGTGCTACTCAATGTCAGTCGCGGAGTTATGTGCATCCTATTTAGTGTGCTTTTAATGAAGGTGGATTGGCAGCCTGTCCTAGTGGCCATAATAATCAGAAGGATGTGTTCACTCTAATCTGTAATTATCAGAGCAATCATGTCCGCTGCCCTCTTGGCCTAAATATGCTAATCACTTCTACCTGTAAGTGCCACTTTGGAGCACATAAAGGCTGAGTGACAGTTGAGGGGCCCTTTTTATTTAGTTTATTTCTGTTGTCTCTCGGTGGTCGGCTTGTGTTTTTCTCTGTGGTCTGTCTATCACATGGTGTTGCTTAAAGTTTGTGTCTGGAATTGCCCTTGTGGTTGAAATCAGTATTACAATAACATTGGGGTTTTTATTGTCTGTTTTTTTGTTTGAAACTCAGAGAGCATATGGCCAAAAGCTGCGGGGCTCACACTCATCTCTACTCCCTTAAGCCACATGCAGTAGACTCACTCCATTCTCTACCCCTCACACCTACAGCCACCGGCACTTTCGTGCTTCGGGTTTTGTGACAGTTGTGTTTGACAAATTTAAACAGTGAGCTGGGACAGAAATGTGTGGTTCGGGGGGGGGGGCGCTGTAACACAATGGTGGAGTCTACTCTTTCTTTCTTTGCCCTTATATTTAATCCATCTATCATAAGGAAATTCCACAGCCCTGCCAAATGTAAGGTTCTTTTTTCTCCTGCGGTCTGAATAAACGAGGGTCTATTACCCAGCCGCTTGTCTCATCACAATTATGCTTTTTGTCATGTGTTGCCTCTGTTGCTGGTGATAAAAGGGTAGGCTGATTAAGCTGGTGGAAGGCTATTGATTCCTATTGACAGGCCCTCAAAGCCCCTAATGAAGAGGATGTAAATGAGGGTTTTTCAGTGTGGTGTTTAATGGCCGCATACCATGAAAGGCCTATATTCTCCTGCAGTCTAAAAGAACATGCATCACTTACAATGGTGCGCGGGGGACACTTTCTCCTATAGGAATGACTGCCAGGTTGGGGGCACAGCGGTGTCATTCAGTTATGCAGAGAAGATTCACGACTGACATGTCAGCTCATCAGTTACGTGGTTGGAACCATTTAGCGGCACTCAACTGAATTATTACATATGAAAATGGGTCTGCAGGATGTCAGGTCAAGCAATATAACGGCGTCTTTATTTGAACAATGTCTAGCTGAATACACTGTGGTGGATTCATAAAAGAGAAATATTACTAACTGTAGTTATACAATGTACAGTATAGTACATTACAGTATAAGTGACCAAAACAAGAATATTGTGGAACACTGTTGCTCAGATTTGTACAGTATATTCTGACAAACAGGTGAAATGGGTCAATTAATCGGGGCATGGTTACCAGGGTTGGTTAGGGTGGACTCCCACCCTGAAGATCATGGGTTCGATCCCCAACAAGCCCGGCCCACCTGCCTAACCCCTACCTGCTCCGTGGAACTGTTCTCACTGTACAGTAAAAGTGTCTGCTAAATGACCTAACTGTTATTGTAACTCATTCATGCTCACCGGTGTGGTTACATATACTCCTGCCCCTCATGTCTGATATCTCTCTCTCTCTCTCTCTCTCTCTCTCTCTCTCTCCCTCCATGTCCACAGCAGCCAAATGACTCCCAGCAACCACGACCGGATACAGCGGCTGAGGCACGAGTTCCAGCAGGTCAGGCAAGAGGACGGGCCGGAAGATCGCCGTCGCGCTTCCACCCTCGACCAGCCCCGGGTGAGTGTCCGGACTGGGGCCACGCTGAGCCGGACCGACTCTGAGACGGATGAATCCTTAGCTTAATGTTGACCCCCCCCCCATAGCCTTCCAAGATAAGAATACGGCCTTGACTTCACATCCGCCTCTATGCTCTCCAATTCCCTATACTGTACTTGTCTCAGCTCCTTTCCATATTCCTACTGAACCCCACGGGCTCTTTGGATACGAGTTTAAACCTTATCCTGCACAGTCCCACATACTTTAGGCTTAAGTCTCTACTCTATAACCATTAAATTGCCAAACCTTAAGTCCCTGAAACTCATGGCACTTTTATTATTCATTTCCACCAGACTTAATTAAGGGATTTTGAATTTAAAATGGGAAAACATCTGTAACGGTAATAGGATTTATTCTTTATAATTGCAAAAATGTAATCAAGTTAACTTTTGTTAATTCATTCAGACACGTCTTATCTTACGTCCTCCACGCAGGAACGAGAGGTTCAACTGCCTATAATGTCACTTCACTCTTAATGTGCTCCACCACTTTCAAACAACATTTTAATTAAATACTCTACATCAGATAACACATCTTAGGCTTATACACGAAAAAGCAATTTTTACTGGCTTTATCATGCATTTATTTAAATGGTTAAGAGTTCCTTAACGTTGCTTGTCCTTATTTACTTTGTTATTTTCTTCTGGGAATGAACGCTAACAGAGCCAAGCCCATACGTGTAGCCAAAAGTTCAAAGGTCAAATAATGATGTATCTTTGTGAAGTAATAGCGTCAGACAGACTAGGCATTTTTTCCTGTGACTTTCTGACCTGTGTCTAGAGGGAAGGGGTATTGAAATTACGACTGGCTAATTATGGCACATAATACTATTTTCTAAATAGTGGGTCAGGCCCCTGCAGTGAAAATATTTGTCAATTTTTCTCTAGTCAGAATGCCCAAATTTCTCTCGCTACAGAATTTTCCATCCATATTACAGAAGTGTCCTTGATGTTCCCAGTTTGGTAATTAACCTGGTTTGAAATTTAGGCCTGATGGCAGCAGAAAATACTTACAGTCCTAACTGAGTTTAGACTCTACCAGAGCCATATAACTACCCTTTTGGAGCTATAGATCATTCTAGAGCACTATTTCTGGGACGAGGCTAACTGACTTTATCTGATCTGCGTTAGTGTTAGCTTGCTGATGGTTTAAGCTCATCGAACGCCTCCCGTTTTTATTTTCATTTTCCTTTTCATCATTGCTGTCTTAACATCTCTCTCTCCACTTGTCTTTTCTCTGAAGAAAAGCTGTGGTAACTGTTTGTTCAGTGCTAGGAGTCACACGATGGCTCTGAGCCCCTCAGCTCCTAATAGCTTGTGATTGTTGACATTGTTGAAAGTCCCTGCGCTTTTCCACTGGTAATTAGATATAGTCTCCTCCCTGGAGTATCAAAGTCTGGTCTTTCATGTTATTTTAGTCCTGTGAACATGGATTCACAGTGACAGAGCTTATTAAGCGAGATACAAGATACACATGTTATGTGTTGATACTGATTGGAAAGGCTCATGTGGAAGCATGTCATGATTTATGTAAAAGAAAATTGGATATGGCTCTACTCTACTAAAAAATATATAATATATCTATATATTATATATATATATATTGATATGTATTATCAATTCATGAAAACAAGAGACAATGCAAATTCCCATTTGGTTAAGATAAATGCAATAGAATAACAAACAAGTTAGTGGTAAAAATAAAGATAATTCCATCCTGACATCTTGTTGATGAACCAAATTAAGCCTCCTTTTTGTATTTTTAAATAGCCTATTCTGACTAATGCAGCCCTCCTGGCTACAATATATTTTCCTATCTTTCTGTCACTGAAGTAATGGGCCATATTTACATATTCATAGGACGCTGTCAGCACATTTAACTGAGGAAAAATAAGTGCATAAAAAACATGTCTGTTTATACTTTCTCCTGTATGCAACAATATATTGAGATGTATTTGAGATGTCGCATGCCAACTACATAGTGCCTCTGTGCTAGATGAAAACCAACACAGGGCCTATGTCAGACCATGGTAGCCCTCTTTGCGAAAGCAAAGAATTTAACGAAGTTAGCCATGAAAAGGCAAAAAGGCTGGCGCCAGTCAAATAGCTGCCACATCAAAGGCGTTGACACTCCATTTTGCTGTGCACTGTCCCTGAATATGTAAGGCTGTATGACATTGGCATCGATCGCGCAGACCTATTAGCTCTGTGTTGCTTGACATGTGCAACTCGTGCTGTCAAGTACACTCGACGTGATTCACACACGGGTGCGCGTCATGCACGCCTACTAATGTTTAATGGATTTATGCAAAGGAGCGCATGCGTTGTGTTCACCACGCTGTGAAAGTACGAAGGGATTGGCAGAGTAACAGTTGACGTTCACAGAGTGTGTTCGGTTTGGGAGAGGTGTGACACAGAGCAGAACAACATGGCCGTACAGTACCGACACTCTTACAGTGAGTACTTTTACAAGGAGCAGATAGGCATCGTGGTCAAGGAGGCTTACGGGGACACCGACTCTAACCCACGACCTCCCGGGTGGCAGTCGAACCCCCAGACTACCAGACCTAGACTGTCTAGAGGTGGAGCTGAGTCAGCCAGGGTGTGCGTCTGCCTCAGGGACCGCTATCGACAGTGTTTAGACCAGCTTTGGAAGCCAAACTCCTCCCCTGTAGAACAAACCCAGTGCAATTAGGCCCATCGTGTTTGCTCTCCCCCTCCCTCCCTCTCTGTGAGAGGGGATTTCCAGATGTTCATCACAGCAGTTTTTCCAGGGAGCCTCTCACTCTCTGTCTACAGCAATAAAGCCAATTTACTGCTGCTGCTGTTGTAATGGCCAATGAGCGTGACCACACAGGAGAGCACAAGTACCATGCTGGTATCCTGGCTCAAACGCACACACGGCAGCTTGTAAAGCCCTCATTTGTGTGAATTCCTTTGATTTTATGCTACCCCTGCCCCTTGTTTTTGTCTGTGTGTGTCTGTGTGTGTCTGTAACCGCACATGCAAGAAGTTGGTGTGCATGCATGTATGCGCCGATTTTTGCGTCCAATCATTTCTGTTCAAACATTTACAGAATCTACAGCTATGAATGTAAATTTACAGCTTCACTTTCTGTTCATACCCAGTATTTGCTGCATCGCATTCCAGCTGCATCGCGTTCCACTGGTCACCGGAGCTATTCGCTTCCACTCTAGTCAATGCTTGTGAATGCATCCCAGAAGCGCATAGTCTATTTTTGACGGAAGCAGCATCTGGGGTTTTCCTGCCACCCAATCACCAATCAAGGAAAAATCAGCAACAACAACAAGACGCTCCGCCTCTAAAACTCTACCGGTGGAGACGGAACAAAACCGTGTCGCTGGCATGGCGTAGATCTGTGTACGCCAATGTAAATCCGGGGCAATAAGCAGAGTGCCTGTGTCTCATTGCTAAGACACCATGCATTGCACACATGCATTGCACAAGATATTTTTCAGACACTGTGCTTATTAAATGGTCTTTCTGTTCATATGTAAGTTAAAAAGAGGAGAGGAGAGTGATGTAATAGGGGACAAATACATTTTTCCTATTTGCGGATAATTTTCACCACGTTTCCTTCATACTGAGAGGCTCGCTGAAATTAGTCTACTGAAAACAGCGGGGCAAAGTTTGGCTTCTTGTTTTATCGTATATGGTTTGGAGTACTTAACTCTTAAGTGTTACGAGATAACCCAAACCTACTTCCCATTCTCATTGGTTCCCGGGGGCTGAGACCAGGAAGTGGCAGACCACACCGGTCACTCTCAGATGGATGTTTTGCCTGAAGCCACATGCCCCAGTTACCGCAAATGAACTGGGCCAGCCGTTAATAAATTGTCAGAATCGGGTCTGCATAAGGCCCTCAAGTGAATCCCTATCCATCTGAGCTTTTGTGAGAATGTGGTGTTTTCACTCCTACTCTTGTCTATTGACTGTCTGACCTCCCTCGCTCTCCCTCGCTCTCCCTCGCTCTCTCTCTTTGTCTTTCTCTCACTGCATCGCCAGGCCCATTAGCAGGTTTAATGCTTTCCACATGTCTGTTTATGTTTGGTATGGCCGCCCTCTTGAAGCTATTCCCCGCGCGCCTGGGTGGAAAGCCATCATTGTAAGGAGTGGAGGGGAGGAGTTGTGCCATATGCATGTACTGACCCCCCCACAAGAAGAGGCTTTGATATCTGGAAGGGCGACATCTGGGGCGGGACTGGGGGAACGAACCAAGGAAACTATTAGGCCTTGGCTCTCTCACTTTTGTTTGTAAGGTCCAAGGATCAACCCCTTCCCAGCTGCTTTCACAGCCATTATCTTTTTGTGTTTGATAGCTGCAAATCATTTTTATAATTATGTGCGCCCTACTTGGCCGCCTGCGAGCCGTCTTGTGTTTTAACAGGTGTACCATTCCTCTGGCTCGCCGCTCCGTTCCTGACACGGCCGAGACAAAACAAGGGAGGTATAAAAGTGTGCCGTATTGACATCATTTTTCACATTATTGGATAAGAAAGGAACGCGGGGCGCCCCTTTGATTCGATTTGAACAAATGTCACGTTTTTATGTGGCATTGTATTCCGGCCCTAACTGAGAATAATCTGATTCTCCTTCCCTAGATAATGCCATTACTCTGACTGATTTTCTCTCCTGGCTATCTCTCATGCACTTCCTTTTGTGTCGTCATCCACCTCAAGAAAAAACTCCATTCACGCATTTTTTTGCCATAATTATACACAGCCTTTATTTAAATTAAATTAAGAGGTTTCCGTGTGTGTGTCTTAATTTTTTTTTAATTTTTGCTGACATTTTTGTCTCTGAAAAAATAATTTCACCTTTCCCCCCCCTCACGGTTAACTTGATATTCATTTATGTGCTCAATATTTTCTGAAGCGTTTAAATGTGTCATCGCAGCGAAACCTAAAGCGTTCGAGCTCAATTCATTTGACACACATGTAAGAGTATTCTTTTTCAGTGGTCGGGAGCGCTACGGGGAAGAGTCCTGGCGTGGAGAGGTAGAGCGAAAATGTAATTGTGCTGTTATTACAGCTGTCCAAGCGAAGCGGCCATTTTAAGAGCACAAGATGTTCCCCAGTTTGACATTTAACCGACAGATTCTCCGCCCCTCACCGCACCTTCCACCGAAACGCCGACACATCCCAGCCCTCTGCGCACAAACACACACACAAAACACCCAATACGTGCCCACACCTGTCAGCCAAACTAATTCCACACACTAAACCACTCTACGTGTACCGTCCCAGAAGCTTCTATTCACACACCTCTATTTGCTCGATGTCGGTACTAAATCTGCTGTTGGTGTATGCTGTACCTCCAGACATATACGTACATAACACAAGTCTTTATACTATTCTTTATTCAATTACTATAGCACAGTAGATGCTGATATGGTGTTTACTGGGAGTTGAAAGCTGTGTGAATATCCACCTCATATTCATATTATTATCGTCACCAAGCATGCCAGCTAACAACCCCCCCCCCCCCTTCCATGGGAGGAGCCTAAGTGAGGTACAACCTGCCATCTTCTCTGTGTACCTGTTTTTGTGTTGGGTGTCTATCTGCGTTCTAAGACATCCCCCAGTTAGGCTAATTGCACAATGTGAATGTGGAGACATTATCTCAGTCAGCAGGGCAGGGGAATGGATGGACGCTTATTAGTGTATCCACATTGTATGTGCCTCATTAGGGGTCACAGGCCAACAACGGGACGGAGGCGCAGAGCGGACGCCATTCAGTAACCGTGGAAACTCAGGCACCGAAGCAGCAGCAGCAGGAAGCCAGGGAAGGCCTCCAACAGGCCCAGAGACATTACAACTCGCTGCCACGGTGAGAGAGCACACTCTACCTGCATGTGTTTTATCCGTCCGCATCTCCTGAAGTACCCCAATCTGGGTCTTGTGTTTAGTATCTCTGTGTGTGTCTGCCCACCTCTGACTTATCACGTTCTCCCTGCCCTTTCTCAATCTCTTGATTTGCCCTTCTTTTTATTTTTTTTCTTTCTTTGTGCCTTTTTTTCTCCGGCCCCCCCACCCTCCTTTTTCAAAGTGCCTCTTTGGCCATTCTCAAAGTCAGAACATCACAAAGCCACTTTCAACTCGATCTCCAGACATTTAAATGATGGTCGTCAAAAACTCCTTTGAATCCAATCATTTAATGCAATCGCACGGAAATATTTGATGCCGTTATTCAACTTCATTAAGTCAATATTGACCCTGAGGAAGTGGCGACAATGTCATCGCTTCCTCAGTGCCACCACCACACACACGCATAAACACATCCCACACTACCCTAAGAGTCCCAGGTAATGAATAGCAGCCCCTATGCTGTGTTTAGAAAAGGAAATTCCTCATGGCAAACTCATGTGTGGTTCAGACCACTGTCTAGTTTCCATTCTTTTTCATATTTGTCAAAGGAATGGCAGTAAAGCTTACCCTATCTTCAATCTAACGGCCCTGGGGCGGCGGGTAGCGGTGTTTGGTATCAGTATTTGCATTTCCTGCCCTCTCTCTCCTTACCAATCCTCTCTGAACATCGCTTATCGTTCCTTTTAGTTGAGGCAAATCGTCAAAGCAGCCGTCGCTGGTGGAACGTTCCACACTTTAAATACTTAAAGGGGAAAGTCAATCTTGGCAAAAGCCACTAAGGCTGTATTTTATTTGAGTGACATAGTGTAGGCATTTCAACTTTCTACAAGTAAACTTTTTCCCCCTATAATGATACATTTTTCCATGCTTCAAGCTAGCCAGTGTTAGCGTTTTTCGCATTGCAAATTATGTTTTAATGTGTTAAACATTAAGCTGACAGGTGATTTATTTAAGCTTTGGTGGGCTCATATTGTGTTCATTAGACAGGTTGCGACACTGGCAGTTCAAACAATGACAGTTAACATTTGTGTGCGCATGCTTGTGCGTGTGGTCTTGAGGAATCCTGATTTGGTTGGCCCGAGAAATCTTCCTCCCCCTGAGATTTCTGAGAGCAGATTCTCTTCTTTACAGACATGGTCTTTTCTCTCAGCTGTCCCTGAACAGCCACAGCTGGGTCGATCAAACCCTGTTTCTGTCCGAGGCTATAGATTTGTGGTCCCCATGGATGCGTAATCAATACGGGGACGTATAACCCCCTGCAATCTATACATTCCTCTCAAAGGTGTTGTCGGCCATCGTCCTGGTTAATGTCACAGTTGCTTGCTCTGTTTTTACTTCTCTTGGGAAAGTTCAGCTGGCCGGCCAAAAAGCCAGGCGAGGCCAGCCTTTGATATGCATTCTTCCCATAAGCTCATAGAGTCTTCCAGTGAGGACTTGGTTGAGCTCTGGCTCGACCTCTGACCCGGGCTAAGTCTCATCAGAGCTCACATATAGGCGCGACTCCTCATTAGAGACCTCAAGTATGAGTCCATGAGTCCTGTATGCTGAGATTGATAACCACAATCCCCTGCTACATGCTAACCGCTTCTCTTTTTCCCTCCCTTTTCCCCCCACCCTCGCTGATCCCGTCTGATTCATCAAGTCGGGAAGGCAGAGCAGTTAACCACATAACCAAAAGGGGACATTCCCAACAAGAAAAACAAAAAAAATCCCTGCGTCCCTCAAAGCAATTCCAAAGGTTTCCACAGTAGCTGGCTATCTGATGACGGGCCTGGCTTAGCTAGCTGTCTGGGAAGTGAGGATCGGAACAGTGCTAATGAAGGCTTGTTGTCAGAGGGGGATTAGCATCAGCAGGCTGCGGAGGTCGAAGGGTGGGTATGAAAGGGGAGGGTGTGTGATAGTGCTAGCAAGTGATTAGCTTGTAAAAGACATACATAGACACGTGTTTACACACACACACACACTCCCACTTGCTGTCGGGATAAACTTCTTAACTTTGGCCCAATGTGAACTGGCAGCAGCTGACTGCAGTTACCCAACACTAAACTCACATTTCTTACCCAACACATACATGAAGATTATTCCAAGACTTCATTAGACTATTTATTTGTACAACGTCGCTATGGTTGTCACGTTGTTAAGGGTGCACATTTCTTTTTTTGTTTGTTTCAAGTTTCCTTTGTGTGTGCGTGTGTGCGTGCCTGCCCTGCCAGTTTTCATGCGCTGATTTTTCCCAGCTGCGTTTGAAGAATCTCGCCACAAATTTCCTGTCTTTGTTTGTTATGTTCTGTCCTTCTAAATTTACCCTCACTCTTTTGCTGCTACGCTTTGTTATATATTTCTATTTTATTCCCGTTCCCTCCCTTCGCAAATGTAACCAATCTACTCGGTGACTTCTCCTGGCTCGGAGTAGAGGTGATAAGAAGAGCCAGCTCCCTCGACATATCAATCACCGATCGCATTCCTGTGGAGCCCTGCCAGCTCCGCTCTCGCCGCGCTGTTCTAAATCTCCCCTCTCCTCTTATCTGTTTTATGAGCTAAAAAAAGCTGGAAGCTCACATCGCTGCCTCTTAAATCAGGCGGCGCTGGTTTTCCCAGCCGGAGACTCCCGCGTGAGTGTTGGCCGGCCGCTCTCGAGTGCCAAGTCTGGGTGTAAACACGTGGCGGGTCTCCCAGACATAGAGCGTCCAGATCCAGAGCATGTGGTGGGGCTCTCTTTGCAGTCTGTCCCCACAGCTGCCTCGCCCGCACTCACACATACCGGACATGCAAACACGCGCGCACACACACAGAGGAAGAAACAGACTGTATGTGCGAGAATGTACACATGTTGTACATATTCCCACAAAGCCTATAGGCTCTTCCTGTCCCCTCTGCGGTGGTGGATCACAAGATCCCGTGTATTTGAACGTTTACATTTACATTTGATCATTCAGTAGACACTTTTATCCAAAGCGGTTTACAATAAGTACATTAAGTACATTTGTCGATTGTAGCTGAAAGTAAAAGCATTCTGGGACCTCAACCGTCACTAGAGCTAGATATGTTGCAAGTGCCTTGAGTTGCGTTTTAACAACCCATAATACTGTATATCACATTCCTGAGTGCTTTAGCCGTAGCCGGTCATTACGTAATACAATGAAAGTGAAACTGTGACACCGTTACTTTTTGCCCAGAAAAACACCAGATTCAATATCTGGCTGGATTTTGAAAAGGAACAAAAACGTATTTTCCCTCTCTGTTTTCGTCTCGTGTTCGTCAGAGGTGCATGTTGACGTGAGCCACAATAAACCGCCTGTTGTATTCCTATACGTTTCGGGCCAGGCGCGGTGGCTTGAGAGCAAGCTGGCGTCCCTGTGTGTGCTCTTAAGAGCGTTGTGGGTCAGCGAGGTGTAAATGGGACCTCTCGTTGCATGTGGCCGTAAAAGACTCTGTCACAGGTCTTCCATCGCACACCGCCTCTAATGGAGCCCACTAATGGCAGGCTGGCCTGGCACTTCCCAGTGGAACGGGATGTGTGGGAATGTGTGTGTGTGTGTGCATGCATGCGTGCACGTGTCACCGGCAGGCGGGCAGAAAAGGGGTAAGAAGCGGGACACAGCGCAAGGCCTGCCATTACCGCGTCGCGCCGTAAGTGTGCCTGTGTGCGTCGCCAAAAAGGAGCTAAATGGATGCAAACTTCTCCTCGTGGAGGTTTTAACGTTTGTGTTTATTTACCGCGTAGAACTAATAGTCCTGCTGGGCGGTTCAGCCGTCAGTCGCCTGTGTCCCGTTTCCTTTCACGAAGCGGCCTTAATGTGGCAGAATGGAGTGCAGCTGCCAACCGATGACACCTCTTTGTTCTACTAGCGTTCGCTGAAGCGTTCGCCTTTTAACGCCGAATAAATGTCAAAATGTTCCTACTGGAGCATTGAATTTCATACAGTCAAACTGTCACAATAACCAGCCCACAGGTGTCACCAACTCAGGCCCGGGACCAGGCAGATATTATTATTGTTGTTGTATGAAGGCAGCTAGCTTAACCCCGTCTCTCGGTTTGCAGGCAGCCCCGTAAGAACCCCAGCACAGTGTCCCAGGAGTCCTGGGACAAGGTGTACCCGCCCGGGGAGGGCTTCCAGACGGCCAAGGACAACCCCCGCTACTCCAGCTACCAGGGCACGCGCACCAACGGCTACCTGGGGGCGTCCGGCTTCAACGCGCGCGTCCTCCTGGAGACCCAGGAGCTGCTGAGGCAGGAGCAGCGGCGCAAGGAGCAGGAGGCCAGCCGGGCCCGGCTGCCCCCCATGCAGGAGATCTTCCCCGCCGGTGGCTACGACTTCCACAGGGACCCGCACACGCAAGACCCAGGCCCTGCCCCCGGGGAGGCGGCCCAGGCACCGCCTCCCTCCAAGGGCCCCTACAGGCAGGATGTGCCCCCCTCCCCTACGCAGCTGGCCAGGATCGGTCGCTTCCAGGGCTCGGAGAAAGGGAGGCCGTTCTACTCCTGAAGGGACACGGAGCGTGAGAGAGACAGTGGTGACGGTGGTGACGGTGGTTTCTAAGGGCCGAGATACAAAGGAGTACAAAAAGAGTGCTCACACAAAAAGTTTTTTATGGGATTGTCAATATGAAATGTTGATATTTTTAGAATATTTTTGTAACTATATGAATCATGAAAATGTTTTGACAAAAAAAAGATCGAGATGTTTTAATTGTCTTCCATCGTGCCGATCGACGAGTTTAAGTGCCTCCTGATCTATGAACCATTCAGCCATGAAAAGATGTGAGCGCCCGCTGTGCTGCTGGGATCCATGCAGACCGCAGCACCTCTGGGGGCTTTTCAGGACCTCCCCTGCCCGCCCCGAAACGCTGCCACCGCCATTACAACATACAAAGCACAGAACACATGACGAGTTTGTCTGGGGTTTTAATGGGCGCATCCCTTAGACCAGGGAGTAGGCACCGTGTGTGCATGCGTGTATCAAAGTGGATGCGTGCGCGTGTGCGTGCGTGCGTGCGTGCGTGCGTGCCTGCGTGCCTGCGTGCCTGCGTGCGTGCGTGCGTGCGTGCGTGCGTGCGTGCGTGCGTGCGTGCGTGCGTGCGTGCGCGCCATCTTCATGCAGTGAAACAAAGCGCAGAGGTTAAGCAGCTTTGCCGAGCGGAGGAATGGGAGCGGGGGGCCCTTGGGCGCGACCCCTCCCACTTCACATCTGACCGCAGAGGAGTCAGTGGCTTTTAGCGCCCCCCCCCCTCACACACACACACACACACACACACACACCCCTCCTGCCTGAGTAAACGCAGTATGCAATATCATCATCCGCAGCGTTCCTCTCTGCCCCTCTGCGTCATCGCCAGTGCCGCTTCCCTTTGTCGCCTCCTTCCTATCGCTGCTTCTCACCTTTTATTTGCACCTTCGCCCCTTTCGCCCCCCCTCCCCCGGTGGAGTCCTGAAGGGGGAAAAAAGAATTAGATCCCCTTTCATTGTGAAGCTGTCCCGCCTCGCCCCCTGGGGATGTCACTTGTGTAAATGGGGTCAGGTCTGGGTTATTCATTAATGTACCTCATGAAAAATGGATGGATCCCTTTGTGTACGTGTACTGTGAGCGTGCGTGCGCGTGCGTGAGCATGTGGTCTTGCCGCCGCTTCGAGGAGGAGAGGCGGCAAGGAGGGACCCGGCAGGGCGGAGGTTTCCCGGGGGCGATGGCGCGTCTGTCCCCGAAGCCGGGCCTCCCCCTGGTGTCGGGGGTCATTCGGCGCTTGAATATTCCACAGGGAAAGGTCACAGCCTGGTGTGTGGCCACGGTGTGTGATGGCGCTTACAATAAAGCGGATTTTTCCTTCTTATTCTGTGATCATGCCATTGACAGGAGGCCACTAGGGAACTCCTCCAGGCTGCGGTCCATTATTTAGTCTTATTTTTACGTGTGTGTATGTGTGTGTGTTTCTATGTGTGTGGCTGCGTGCGCATGTGTTAATGCTAACGTGCTGCCTGATTGTGAAAAGCCGGCACACACATCTCTTGGATGTGTGATTCCTGTATGTGTGTGTGTGTGTGTGTGTATACGCCCCACACACTCCAGTTTTAGTATCTGCGAGCGGTGCCAGTAACTGCATGCTCCAATATGTCTTTGAATACGGCTTGGCAGCCGTGGCGGGAGGCTCTCGGCTGTTGAGGGGGAGGATGCGGGGAGGAACGCGACCCTGCCGGATGATTGAGTCGATGGAATGACCCTGGCCTGTCCCTCTGAGTCTAGTCTGGGCCACCAGGTTGCATACTGGCTTGCATTTGCTTTCTCTCTCCCTTTATTGTTGCTTTTCTCTCCCCGTCGCTGTTCTGTTCTTTTATCAATCTGTCCATTTCTGCTCTGAAGGGATGGGGGGGTGTTGGCGAAGGGAGGGAGGGGGTTATGAGCAGCTGTTTTCTCTGCTTGATGTACGCTGTTAAGCGCGCCTCCCAGTGAGAGGGGAGGTTCAAGTGTCTGCTATATCTCACCGTGGTTGTATTGTTCTGTTTTCTCTCTCCCTCATATGCAAATGTAATAATATCTCATAATGCACATGTTTATTATTTGTGTTGTGTAATTTGTTTGCCATGGTGGAGACACGTGGTAGCTTCCCACAAAGCTCTTGTTGTTTTTTCTTTTTTTTCATTTTTTTTTCATTTGTTTTATTTGTTTTGTTATTATCCTGGGAGATATACTGTAAGTATTATATTGTTAATGTCTTATCCGCTCTGTTATGGCCATTCCTTATTGTCTTATTATCTGCAATATGGTACTCTGGTGGTAAACTATGACTAATCCTTAAGCACAGTGCAATTTCCTTCTTACAGATGTGGGTATCATAATTATGACCTGTCTGCCCGTCTCTGTACTGTACATATATTGTAATATTAACTTTTGCAATGAATAAAACAAGGGTCGTTTCCATCGCTTAATTAATTCAGTTGTTTTCTTGTTGGCACATGGTTTGTCTTGCTTGATAACACCCCAGCAAGACGGGCTACAGTGAAGACAAGCTTAACTGTAGGCCATAATCCTCATCATAAAGGCCCCTTTCCCCATCTGTTATCACGCGCTGTAACAAAACACTGTGTCCCTCAGCAAGCAAATTGTCTCCTTAGCGTTTGTAATCAGCATTTTCCTAAAGTGTTTTAGGGAACTCAGCAGACAATAAAAGAACAATACAATACATACAATCAGTAGGACTTTTTTCGTTACTAGCTACATATGTCCGTTGGGCGGTACCTAAAAAATGTGGTCCACATGCTTCCAGTGCATACAGGAGAATGGCTCTATAAATTAAATGATATAGAGATGCCCCACTCTCTTTAATCTCCATCCTCAATGGGTCATTTTGACGGTCGGCGAGGGGGGGGGGGCACACCCTCGTCATGACGGCTCCTCTTCTAACAGCAGCCTGCACGGACTCTGGCGGCAGTAAAGATAACAGTCTGATGTATGAAGTCCATTTGACACGCCGGTCAACAGAACCCAGCAGCCATGCTGTGCTTGAGGAGAGACGAGAGGAGCCTTGTGAAAGGCATACATGTGGTCAGAGCACACAGATAGGAAACATATGGGAGCAGCGCTCATGGATAAAGGTGTATTCTGTCTACATATATCTCAATTGGGGTTAGGGTGAAATTCCGGTGAATGGGAGAAAGCAGAGGTGTTTTTTTTTTTTTTTTTACACAGGGGTTTACAGTATGTCACGAGTACCACTGTGTGTGTGTGTGTGTGTGTGTGTGTGTGCGTGTGCGCGTGTGTGTATGTGTGTGTCTCCACAGGCCCACTACAAACGTGTGTGTTTGGCCCGTCACTCTTCTTCTCCTAAGATGCTGCGTTCAGAAGCTCATGTCATTGTTCCTTCTGACCACATGTGGCATTAAACCCTTTGAACGTAGTTGAGGCTCGCGTTACTGCGGCTGGTCTCTTTGATGGTGAATAGCTTCATTGTGTTGTTTAACTTCCACCGGGGTATATTTTCTATCAAGGCCTAGAACGAGGGATGCTCGTGTTTCCGCCGACAACATTGTGACAAAACCGACGTGACAGCCATAAATCCCCCCGACTGAAGAGCAGGCCCAACATGGAGCCGGCAAACAATACAATACAGGTGTCGCGTTTCACTGTCTTTGACTGCTTCGCCCGTGCTGTAATGTAACCTGCTGGGGTATCTTCCCCCGTATCGGCTTGCACTCTTTAACACACTGGAGGCCTGGGGGAACAGTAAACCTGTCCCTGGCCCTGTTCTGCACCTCCATTACTCACAGTGTGTCTTCAACGCCACTGCCCCTCCCCCTTTGCGTAACACTCTGTAATGAAAACCTTCAGCCATGTTTTTTTTGTTGCTATTTTTTTTTTTTTTTGCCCTTGTGATTGACGGCAGACTTCTGTCACTTTGGAAGAGTTTGATTTGATTACTTGCTCCTCACCCCGCGGGGCAGGTCCTGGGACCCCTCGCGCAGGCGAGGGTGCCCATATAGGAAGCAGATGGGTTGCGTGTGAACCGTCAATAGATGAAGCACGCTAATGCCCCAGGCTTTGTAGGAGGGGGGGAGATAATTCCCCCCCCCAACTTGTCAGCACATCGCAGAGGCCTGATCCCGATTCACCTGTTTTGGATTGAGGAAACCTGTTCCACCCCTGTTCTCCGCCCCGTGGCTCCGCTGGGAATTCCAGGGAGGAAGTTTTCCCGGTGTCACTGGGAAAACGGCGGTCGTAAATCTCTGCGGATGCGCGGGAAAATCTAATTGTGAGAGCTTGACACGAACAGGCGCGCGCGCGCACACACACACACACACACACACACACACACAGGCCAGAGGGTTCCTCCTCACAGCTTAGGACAACATATGGTGTGTGTGTGTGTGTGTGTGTGTGTGTGTATCCGAGAGAAGACTGTAATATTTGGATAGAGGAAGGAGAAGTAAAAATATCTTTCACTCTCTGGACCATGACGAGGAGTGATGCGTGTAACTGTGTTTCTACGCGTGTGCGCATGTGTGTTTTTGCAAGAGGGACACAGGTGGACCCACCGGCTGACAAGATGGATGAGCAAAACACAGGAGGAGCTTTATTTGTCCGGAAGATCTTACCTTCCTGTCAGCATTCTAGCTGAAATCCGTCCGCTTCCTTCTGCCTAATGCCGGCCACCTGACTGACATCATAATACCAATGCGAGCCATGAAATAAGGACTCTCAGGGCTAAATAAGTTCCAACCGGGCTGGAGGAAGAGTCCCGGGACGGGGCCGGTGTTCCAGTGCCAATTAGGCTTCGGGCCAATTCCCACCACGCCACCCACTGAGGGTCACACGCTGTGGCCGACTGTGGCCCTAAAGGCAGTAGGAAGCCCCCTCCCCACCCCTAAATGAGATGATGTGATCCCGATAGCAAGCCCACACATGTTCGATGAGTCACCGGTCCGCGTGAGGCCGAGGCCCTGAGTGCAGGCAGGTTTGTTAAACCGTGCGTTCTGTTTTTCTCTTCTCATGTTCCCATGTTTATGCTGCGGTGGGTTTTGAGGTGAGGGGGTGGGGGGGGGGGCGAACACCATTTAGAAGTGGATGCAAAAAAGTCTGATTAGTTTTTAGGTTATAAAGCAACTTCATTTAGAGCAAATTGCTTTCATTAAACTTGTGGCTTTCTCTCTTGTGAGGCCTCAGCCTTCGAACTGCTCAAATGAAAGCTGTTACACTGAGAGTGACTACTGCATGTAATTTAGACCTGTAAAAAGTGGTGGGTTGTAAAATGTGTGTGCGAGTGTGTCTGGGTGTGTGGCTACTTGCTTGCGTGCCATGCCAACAGGCCCCCCGCTGGATAGAGCAGCGTGTCACTGAAGAAACAGAAGCTTGTGGGCAAGCGAACACTGTTCCCCGATGGTCTGTGGCCTCGGTGGAGCTTATGGAATCTGTTGCATTCAAACACCCCCCCCACGCCCCAAAAAAACCCATGAGATGGCTGATCATAAACAGAAAGGGTTTCTGAGTACTGTTTGATTGGTGACACATGTGCAAGGGGCTGTTTGAATTGACAGAAGTTTCTGTTCTAAAGTCTTTGATTTGAGGCATTCTCTCATACAGACACAATACAGCGCACATTAACGAATGCACATGGGGGACTTGGTGCAAGTTGACTGCATCTCCAAGTTGACTGGCTGCACTCTTTCATTGGGCATTCCTGTATTACTACTTGGGCAAAAAAAACACATTCATTCAACATTGTTATGTGCGGATAAGGAATAACACATACTTGACCAGCTTTGAAATGGAAATGCATAGTTTGAAGTATTCTGGTAAACAAAGTAGCACAACGAATATGCCCAGCAGTTTTGGTCTCATAATCTCTTCCCCTAAATTCCGTCTGTTTCTGTTATTCAACATTAAATAAATGAAATATTCTACACAACATGCGTTTGATGGCATCTAATAATACACATTCCTTTGCCTCTTATTTGTCTTCCTTCCTCACCTTTGACGCTAATTATGCTTTTGCCTCCTGGCCTTGAGCAAAGACTTGTTTTCATGCTGCAAACCGTACCTTTTGTATGTACAAATTTACAGTTGGCATTGTTAATAATATGATCTAATTTCCATGCTTAAGTATATGCTCTACCTTTATTGGCTTTGACATTTGATGTGCATGCCTTAACGCATACAACACATCCGTGTGCACTTGCTTTGATTCAGTTGTCTCGGGGAATAAAAGGTGTGATGGCTCGGTATTTATGGATTTATACAGCGCATCTCAAGTCGCCGTTCTGCTGCAGGGAACAGAATAGCAACAAAAAATCTACATGGGAATAAATCCTATAATCTCTCCCCAGTTTGCACACCAGACTGACTGAGAGCAATTACACTGACAAAGAGAACCCCCTCCCCTCACCTCCTCTCCCTCTCTCTGTTCCTGGCCTGCTACCATTCTCCGCCAGATGAATCTTGTGAACTTTCTTAAAGATCTTTGCCTGTTTATTTTCATAAATTCTCTCTCTCCTTTCCCCGCACTGTCTCTCGCCCTGCCCAATATGTGGCACTGGGGAGAGGGGAAGTGAAACAGCTGTCAGGAAATCCCAGCGTCTCTGCCGTGCGCCGTCCCTGCCTTTGTTCCCCCTGACCTCCTCCCCTAATGCGCGGAGAGCAGAGAGGGTCTGCGCGAGGCTTATCTTCTCTCCGTGGGATCCTTACAGGTGCTGATAGAGGGAATTTTGTGTGTGTGTGTGTGAGTGTGTGTATGTGTGTGTGTGTTTCACTTTAGACCCTGGTGTTACTGTGTAGTGACTTAACATTTTATTGGTATTTAAAG
>JAOEHI010027862.1:0-25469 GCA_025447815.1 Percopsis transmontana
TGACAACATAGTTATGGATCTTATATTGCATTTATGTCACTAGATCCTCTGAAATATTACACACTGGACCTTTAAAGTACGATTCAGCAGGAAGGAAGCTTACAGAACCTAACTGAAATCTGGACCTACAATAGAAGCAGAATGTGTATTTGTGCCTTACCTTTCCCTCCATCTCTCTTAAATATCTCAGGGCATTCTGGGAAGTCTTAAAAGCGGCAAGTCAGCACTGGTGAACAAATACATCACGGGCAGTTATGTTGCACTTGAGAAGCCCGATGGTAAGAAGCATTAATAACCCTGTGCGTTTTAATGGTTCCTATGATGTCATTATCCAATCCTCAGAAAAGCACTCAACTGAGTTTAATATTATTCTTTTTAAATAGTAGGCCACACACGGCTCATAAATAGCAAATCTTGTTTTGGCTTGGGATTGATTTGCTTTGTCCTTAGGCACTTTTTTACTGCAGGAACTTGCGTGCCGATTTAGAGGGGGTAGATTTTAGAGGGGGCAGAAGTACCTACTCCGGGGTAGGTACTTCTTAGCGGCCCTGAAAAACTGCTGGATGGGGCTCTGTGTTTTTTGGTTAAACGCGACGTGAGTGGAAAACAACAACAAGTATCATTATATTAATTTTTCAAGTAACTACAGCTGCCATGAAGTCATTTAATCTTTAACAACTTTAGTACAACATTCAACTGTCAACTCAGGGTAATCCTAACGTTATCTGGTTATCTGGATCACTGGTTTAACATTCTAATGTTTGTGCTGGCGTGCTGCCGCTGGAGAAATATATAATTATTTTGTCGTGCTCGGAATTTACGTTGTCGACAAAAAAAATGGAAGCGAAACTGTCCAGTCAAACTATGATTGTGATCGTCTGTGTTTCGTTGTGATTGATTTAACAAATGTAATCGCTGGGCGAAAGAAGGACAAAGTCGACCTTTAAGCGAATAAAATAAATGCCGCATTTTCGCATTGCGAACTTTCGCATTGTGTGTGTATGGTGTCATTTAGTATAATGCATTTTAAATCATTTCACCTCGCTTTTTCATGTTGTTTATTCGCATCGTGCTTGGTGTTAAAGGGCCTTGACAATTACAAATGAAGAAAAATAAATATTATCTATCTATCTATATCTATCTATATCTATATATATATATATATAGAAAAAACACTGCACATTCTTGTAAATATGATTATATAAATATAATTGTATATAGATATTATATTTTTTTAAATGGGCAGTGGTCTCTTTTTTCCATGGCTGTATATAGTGCAGAAGTTTGCAGCAATACTTTTCCATATGTTTTCTTAATTCTGTAGACTTACCGGCTCATGCAGAATGTAAGGGAGTTGTTCTGCTATTGTCATGTGACATCAATGGTTCATTATGATTGGTTCAACACACGCACACTAAAGGAGATTGATAAAAAGCAGAGTTATTTCCAAAATTGTATTGACATTAATAGGCTGATATTTATACCAAAATAGGCTATATTTCGTGATTTATTGGGAGAAACCAAGCAATTCTATGTCAAATCAGACATTCAGCACCCCCATGTAGCCGGAATGGAATAACCCTTGTTTCTTAACCACATTTTGCAACGATTCGACTGTGAGATTGACAGTTGAATCAGGCTCCTTAGATTTAATCTATTCGGGGTCACCCCTATGTGATATATAGCTTCACTCTTTCTATAAACCACATCTGTCACGCTGTGGTGATCTGTGTTCTGGTGAATGATTCCTTTTTCATTGTCATCGTCCTTGTCAGGAGGAAAGTATAAGAAGGAGGTGTTAGTCGATGGACAGAGTCATTTATTACTGATTCGAGAGGAGGCAGGACCACCTGATGCACAGGTATGTGTGTGTGTATGTGTGTGTATGTGTGTGAGTAAGTAAGCGAGTGAGTGAGAGAGAACAGTTAGTGTATATTTTAATACTGTACCTACAGAGTTCATCATCTGCCAACCCCCATGTCTTGGCAAGCTAACGATCCCCTGTTCTCTGACGCCTGCAGTTCAGTAGCTGGGTGGATGCAGTGATCTTAGTCTTCAGTCTGGAGAATGAGGCCAGTTTCCAGGAGGTCTACCAGCTATACAGCCAGCTAAACACCTACCGCACGGACATCCCAGTCATAGTGGTGGGCACCCAAGGTCAGTATAGGCCTACAACAGCAACAAAGAAGACGATTAAAGCATGTCTCACAGGGCTCGACAAGCCTAAACCATTACTAGTTGTCCAATATTATAAATTCCAATATAATCACTGCATAGTAAGTGAATGGCTTGTTAAAATCCACAAGTGGGTGGTTGACAAATAAGCAGGCAATGATCATGTGGTGTGACATATAATATTCACATTTTTCTGTTTAAGACACACTACATATTGATTTCCACACATTCATCTATTGAAATCAACTTTAAATTAAGTACATTTTTTCTTTCACTAGTTTGATATTTTGATTAATTTAATAACACTACCAACATTGACTCTCAGACATAATTGTTTTGGTTAATTCTATAAGAGTAAAGCATAAAGAACCGAAAATGATTTTGACGATTTGTGGCATCAATTTAATCATTAAGTCAATATAATATTTGTAATATTTCACTGGCAAAACCATTTATTCTTACTATGTTATGTGTCACATTATTAGTAAGGACACACATGGTCCGGACAGTCACACCCATATGACAATTTTGATGTTTGGATCAAAATTCCTAGTAGAGATCTAAATGTGCTAACTCTGGTATAGGGCCTACTGTAGTAGGCCAATAACCAATCAGAGGAACAACATAAACATATAAATAATACCTTTTGTAATAATATGGGACGCTATGGACAACTAAAATTGTATGTCACGTCATCCACCCAAGTGCATTTTACTTTTCGATTCAGACAAAATCAGTAGCATCAACCCCAGAGTGATAGAGGATCAGAGAGCCAGGCAGTTGTGTATCGACGTTCGCTATTCCCTCTTCTACGAGACCTGCGCCACATATGGCTTCAACGTTGATCGCGTCTTCTCCGAGGGTGAGTGCATCTTTTTCGCGCACATACTTTTCACTTAAAACAAACTGTCACTATTGATACAGGCCTACCTGGCTAAGCTAGCATGTTAGCATTTTAGCTTACAGAACATTGCAATGGTCGCTGTGATATTCTCGCCTCCCAGCTGCACAGAAGATATTTGCTCAGAGGAAGCAGGCAGCGCTTCTGGCCTCCTGCAAATCTCTTCCCAACTCTCCGAGTCACTCTGGAGGCTCCACCCCAGGATCAGCCTCTTTCCCGGGCCAGGTAACACATCCAACCTATGCTATCTCTTTGACCAGTAGCTTTGTAATAGTTCGCTTTAGAGTACCAAGGAGGGTGAAAAGTGAGCCATTGTCTCCTTTGTTTGAAGATTCCAATTGGCCAGAAGATTAGGAAACTTTAGAAAATAATAAATTACCGAGCCTACACTCGTCGTTTCCCGGCCAGAGTCCCAAATTTCAGGTGGGAGGAGTGTTAAGTAGCCAATCAGCTGTGGTGCACTCTCCAACTTTCAAATCAAAAAACATTTTTGTAATCCTATTCAACCTACAAGGGTAGGTTGGGTAGATCCAGACGAAGTGTCCCTTTCACATCACCATATCATCAAGTGTGATTCCACTTGTCTTATCCCTGCTGTTTATTTACATTCTGTCCTTCCACCCGCCCATCATAAGCATTTGATCGATCACCAGCCATGTTTTACCTGTTTATCATCTCATAACATGTCAGTCCATTATGTATCTCTCTCTTCCTCCCAACCCCCATTGGCTCTCCCTCCCAGGCCACTAATGGCCAGAGTGGTGAGCCCTCGTACTCCCTCCCCTCCACCCCTGTGGTGAGTCACAGGGAGCTGCGGGTTGCAGGGGGAGGGGAGGGTGGAGGTAGTATCAACTCACGGTCCCTGAAGAACCTACCTCATAGGCGGCCTTCCCTCTTTAAGGTCAGTTGTCAGCCTCCCGGTCGCACCTCTGTTTCCTTGTCATCTCATGCTAACCTAACCATCCACTGCCTTTCACTCAATGCTAGCCTCAACTCCCTCTCTGGTGAGAACGTCAGCTCTGTTATGGTGGACTAAGTCTTTTCCGTCTTGATTCTTTCAGAATCGAGACTCAGATAAAAAGACGACTGAGCCTAAAGGGGATTTAGGCAGTGGACGGTCCATCCCTATCAAACAGGTTTGTTTTTTTACAACTGCTAACGACAATAAAAGATCGGCAAAAACTGCAGTGTATTGACATTTTTTATGCTTCTCTAGGCTTGGATTATTCACAATGCAGTTCAATTCTTTCTTTGACATCAAACAGAACAAAAATACACGTCTATTTATTTCGTATTACATAAGCAGCACACAAAAAAATCAATTTTTTCATCTTTTAAACCTTTCCAAGGGTGTTCTATTAATAATGTGCAAGTGCTTTCAGCTGTTATTGTTGGGTGTGTCAGACCCGTCTGTCTGAGAGTTATACTGCTGCTCTTTGACTACACTATCACAACTGTGTCGGCTCTGTAGATGTTAAATTTTGCGTGCTCTGTGTCATGAACTTGGTCCATGTTTGGTTTTTTTGACAGAGCATCTTATGGAAGCGAAGTGGGAGCTCACTAAATAAAGAGTGGAAGAAGAAATACGTCACCCTGTCTAACAATGGCACATTGTCCTATCATTCCAGCTCCAATGTAAGACAACACTACAGATCAGATCAATACAGTGGTAAAAAGGAACGGACAGCTAACGGATAATATAAGTTTCACTGCCTGGAGAATACCAGCTCATTTATGGCCTCACCGCTAGTGAAAGCATGTGGTGATGTTTTCTAATTTCTAGGACTACATGCAGAATGTCCATGGGAAGGAGATTGACTTGCTGCGCGTCACAGTGAAGGTCCCTGGAAAACGGCCTCCGAGAGCCGTAGCTCCATCTGTGCCCTCCTCTAACCCCTCTGCCGGCCCCGCTGGCTCTGGCCCTGGAGTTAATGGGCTGACGAAGGATGTGGCGGTCACTGAAAGCACCAATACAGGTCTGCATTCAAACCGATGGCTGGTGTTTCTGTTTAGGCTTGCTATCGGTGTGTCATTTGTGTTGGGCGGGCATTGTTGCTCTGAATTGCCTTGAAATTTGTTGTTTAAAGCGAACGCATGAAGTTGAAGAAGTTTGTTAGGATAGGATCTAGTATGGTATTACTGTAAACGGAACTCATTTAAGTTGATACTGTAACTAAGTCTTCTCACCGATGGCACAGCAACTGTTACCTTTTATAAGTTGGAGAAAAAAAAACTTGTACCAATCCCCGATCCCCTTCTTTCATTACAAATGTAGGTGCTCATTTAGTGCCTTCTACCCTGGTGGTCGTTGAAGATAGGACAGGTGCTCTTTCCCCTCAAGGGGGAGAGAAAGGGCTTCAGCGCTGTCCGTCTTCATTGTCTACAAAGGCACAAAGTGCCGGTATGTATTAAATGAAATGAATTTCCAGGCTAAAACCTCCCGGTAGCTCTTTACTGTAAATTACAGGCACTCAATAACATTGTAATTTCTGGAAATGACTTGAGTAATATACAGGATATATTGGTAATATTCATGGGGCTTCCTGGTTACCTGCAAGCTCCAGGAGAACAGAATTCTCCCTTGTATGATCAATTACTTTACACCTGCCTATCAGATGCCCTTGAACCAGCAGCCAATCCCCTGGCTGGTAAAGATTCTGCCCAGGCCTCTCCTTTGAGCGACAGGAAGAAGAACCGAAGGAAGAAGAGTATGAATCAGAAGGGGGATTCAGCGGTTGGCCAAGCAGAAGGTGACATTAATAATAATAACGATTGTTTCAAATTAAACATGACTATAGGTGTTCTAGTAGATTTAAAAAAATTACAATACATTTAATTCAATCTCACTTTCACAGATATATAGAAGAGATAAATAATCAAGCATTAGGGGTGCGTGAAAATCATCATTTGCAATATTATTCAAATGATCAAGTATGACAATATTTACTAGTACAGCAGGGTTACAATAGTTTGGAAAGGTAATACAATTTAAACTGCTTACAAAATCATTCAAAAACACAACAATGTGGTGGCAAATGGTTTGGTCCAATATTATTACATTATTGATATTCATTCTTGGTAATTCTGCCCACCCTTAATAAGCATGTCAAATACATTTTGAAATACACGTTGGTAGGAGAGAGGGAGAAATGCCTAAACCGTGCAATGCTTCATTTGAACTTCTCTTTGTAAATAAATGCCTAAAGAATAATCCTAAACCTATCGGCAGCTACTTTGCTCTCCTTTCCTCTGTAGTGATTTTGTTTAGATAAAGAAATCTGTCTGCTTTATAATTTGTTCTTAAATCTTGTATCTGTCTTTTTCTTCCTCTACCTTTTTTCTGGGCTTATCCTTTGCTCTGCAGCCAAACGCAAAATGTGGAAATTAAAGAGCTTTGGTAGCTTGAGAAACATTAATAAAACAGGTAACCATGGAGAGTGTTTGAGTTGCCTCAGCCTGTGTCTTTCGTTTAACATGTCTTTTCTTTCTGCCTGTTTGAGTGTCTTTGCCTGACAGATTTGTATGAATTTCAGTTCATCATTGTGTTTTTACAAAAATAACCCAAGATTTTGGTTCTTCCACCTTCCATCAAATTGTGTTGTTATCCTTCATGTGTAATCCCTCAATGTAAGGTATTTAATTCATAATCCTAATCCCCATTATAATAATCCACTACTGCATTAGTCCCTTTAAACATGCAAATTCCGGTCTTGTTTGTTTTCCCACTGGGTGCTGCAGATGAGGAGAACACAGACTTCATCATAGTCTCGTTCACGGGGCAGACGTGGCATTTTGAGGCCCAGAGTCTGGAGGATAGGGACTCCTGGGTAGCAGCCATAGAGAGTCAGATCCTGGCAAGCCTGCAGTCTTGTGAGAGTGGCAGAAACAAGGTGAACTGAGGAGTCACAAGATGCTATTATGTTATTATTACATTACAAGCTTCTTTTTGTTGCTCAATTGAGAAAATCTAAATCTAAAATAAAACTTACAATAAAGCTAGATTGAAGGTAAACTGCATTGAAACAAATAATCATAAAACTAGGTTGAAAAAAAACTATATTTAAACATTACCACTAAAAAATTAGATACAAATATTAATTTAAAAAATAATAATATTTGAAATAATCTCACGGTCTCCTTTTTTAGGAACCCCTGCTGTAGAGATAGTGTTGTGCATGACGTCTTGTATAACAGATACGTGCGATTTTGTTTAAACATTGACAGTGGCAATTTGGTGGCTTGGATTTGTGGTTGTGCCAGGCACAATTGTCTTGTATTCTTCGCTGGTGTCATTCAAATGTATATATGTGTGTGTGTGCTGCCTATGTGTCTGTGTGTAGGCACGGCGGAGCAGCCAGAGCGAGGCAGTAGCCTTGCAATCGATCCGTAACGCCAAAGGAAACAGTCTGTGTGTGGACTGTGAAGCAGCTAGTGAGTCCAGCTGAATGCTTATCAGACTTTTGGTTACAAACTATGTTTTTATACGGTCTTCTTTGAGTACATATTCTCTCCTGTTCCTGCCCTGTGGTAAAACAGACCCCACCTGGGCCAGTCTTAACCTGGGGGCGCTCATCTGCATCGAGTGCTCGGGGATCCACAGGAACTTGGGGACCCACCTGTCTCGTGTCCGCTCCTTGGACCTGGACGACTGGCCCTGGGAGCTCACGCAGGTACTGGCTGCCATTGGCAACCACATGGCCAACAGTATCTGGGAGAGCTGCACCCAGGGCAGGACCAAGCCCACGCCGAATGCCACACGGTGAGATACCGCACTTGTGACTAAACCCCAATGTTCCTACTTCTGCTTCGATGTGTGTGTTGTTTATGTTAATGTGTATTGTATATGCATACAGTCACAAGCAATAAGTTTTATGTTTATGAGGCTCTGAACCACCTGGCAGCAAGTGTTGTTGTGGCAACATTTATAAGGAGGTGCTATTGTGCATGGTTGGGTCATTAATAGTTGCGTTTCAATGTGTGTGTTTTGTGTATATACATATGTGTGCTTCCTGTACACACACACACGTGCGTGTGTGTGTGTGTGTGTGTGTGTGTGTGTGTGTGTGTGTGTGTGGGGGGCACATGGATCTGTCCATATGTATGACCAGTGAGGAGAGAGAATCGTGGATCCGCGCCAAGTATGAGCAGAAGGTGTTTGTAGCACCCCTTGTGGCCAAACATGGTACTGCAGAAACGGAGGACACTGCCAAATGCATGGCGATGTGGCTTCTCGCTGCGGTGACCGAGAGAGACCTGCCCAGGGTGCTGCTGCTGCTGGCCCATAGCACCAAGGAGCAGATCAACGCTCAGTCTGCCACGGCCCCTACGCCGCCTCGCCTGGCCCTGCACGCAGCCTGTCAGCTGGGGGACGTGGTCATGACTCAGTTGCTCATCTGGGTGGGTCTTTTGAAGTTCAATTTCCTTTATTGTTGTTGGCCAAAGTTTTTTTTTATTTATTTTTTATTTATTTTTTTTTCCCCAGTAAATTGTGATGAGTAGTCAGGAAGTAAAAAGAAATAACAGGATTTGGATCTCAAACTTGCGGTCTAAACACTTCCGATAGTTTCCAATGCAAAGATGCTCACCTTCTCTACCACTGAAACACTTAGTAATTCAGTAATTCAGCAAATTGCACATAATATGCAGTTAGTTATAGTAAAAGTGGGGAAAATCCAGGCCCAGGCACATCTGTGATTTATATTTAAAAGCCTTTATTCAGAGACAATCGTGAGCTTAAAAAAGCTCGACTATACAGGTGTGGTTTTGACCAGGTGCTTTTAAGCACCTACGAGGTTTAGTCTAATGAAAGGGATTGTTTTTGTTTAATCATCAAATAGTTGAACACAGCTGTTCAGGTTAAAAGAGGAAAATTTACATTAATGTTGACAGCATTTTGAATTGATTCATTTACATTATTGATAGATACAGTGCATAATAGCAACGATTAACTGTTTCTACCTCTTTCTCTACAGTATGGAAGTGACGTGAAAGCAAAAGATAGCCAAGGGCAGACAGGTCTGATGATCGCCAAAAAAATTGGGAGCAAGGGCTGCGTTGATATCCTGCTACAACATGGCTGCCCAAATGATGCATCCCCCACCACTGCCACCCCTGTGCTCTCCCGCAGGTCTAGCACTGCCAGCCTGGGTCGAACCAATTCCAGAAAATGGATGTCATAGCTTGAACTGAATATCGGTACTCGACATGGGGAAACCTGTGGCTTACACCTAGTTTAGAAACAGTACAAAATCTGGAACTGGGAGGGCTATAATCAAATGACTGTGGAGATGTATAAATATATAATATAAAAGAAAATATTATCTCTAAAAACTTGACAACATATCAAACTAAAAAGCAATATTCATTAGATTTGTTCATAGTAAATATATTGCTGAAATGTGTTGTCGGTGACCCTGTTTCAAAATAACCCAAATAGAGGTTTGTAGCTCTCCTTAGTAATTTTAGAGCAGACGGTCTTAACTGCTACTGTTTCACTTCCTTCTAAAGAAGTGCAATGATGGAGCTATGATGATGAACAACAAACATGCTGTCCAAGATATTTGTGAAAGTGATCTGAGAAAACTGTTCTGGTCACTAAAGAGAGAATGACGACACTGAGAGGATAATGTTGTTGTTTTTTCTCTCTCAGACATTTGTTGTGACTGTACCAAAAACAGTCCCTTTTCTTCAGCTTAACAAATAAAGTCCAAACATACAGTGTGTCATAATATTTGTTTTGTGTGCCTGTCTTAAAAGGATGATGGGCAGACACCAGATGTTTTTCTGTGATGAACCAACTGAAATTATGATATTCTTTACCGGAAAACAAACAGAATGGGTTGAAATATGTCAGTGTTACTCCCTCCGATTGAAAATATGATGTTTTAATAATGTAAATGTAACTACATACTTAGTGTTTAACTCTGTAATGAACATACAAATTCAGAAAATAAGGCTCAGTTTTGTAAATGGTTTCTTACTGGTAGTTTTACGATTGTCAAGTTTGTTTTTCTTCATTGTATTTTTAAATTTTGTCATAGAATCATAAATGATTTTGCATATAGTTGTATATAATATCTGGAATAGCCAAAAGTCATACAAAATACATAAAGAAGCAACATGTTCATCATTCATGTCATGAATTTCCAATGAACCACAAAACCATTACAAACCAAGGGGGTGTCATTAGCACTTTAGACACCTGTGCCATGTGAAACGTTTATGAGCTAACATGTGATCAAAATAAAAACCTTTTTTTATTAGTAGTAGTATTATTACTTCTGATTTGCTTTGTTTGTATGAATGGAGCTGTTGTGAATGTTTCATAGCAGATGCGTTTTTGATGTAACAAGGCATCCAGACACTTGGGGGCGCCAAATATAGGGACATTGTTTTTCTGTTGACATACGTCAACAATATGCGACATCCAACTGTCTATAAAAAACAATATAAGATAATTCTGCAAATAAGTACTTCACTTCGTGGGTAAGTGACCATATAAACACTATTATCATGATGGCTGATTGATCATCAACAAGGTGGCAATGAATACTGAATCCGACTTAGTTATTCCAGCGTTATATAGTTCATAGAGAGTGTTAATTATGAACATGTGAATGGATTAAATAGAAAGCCAATCATTTTACTCTTCGTTCCTTGTTTTTCTGTAAGTCATACTCTGCATGGTGAGCGGCCAGTCACGACTATTGCTACGTGTTGCACATAAACTTGAAAAGCGAAACAATTATAATGAGGATAGTGTTGGCAAGTAGATTTTGTATTGCAAATTGTCTTAAATTTGAATTAAGTTGTGTACATTTGTAGCAAAATCGTATGAGGTAATTTGCTATTTAAGTTAAAGAGGATGCTATGATGTTATATTACTTGTGGAGGGATTGATCTCCCTTCCCATTCATCGGCATCAAGCTAACGTTAGCCGTAAATGCTATAAAAACACAAAAGCAACACGTTTTTAGATTCAGTAGGCTACTAGTCAAACTATATGAAAATATACTATCAAGCACTTTGACTGGTTGAGGAGCGAATGATAACTTTCGAGTAATGTTCTGCAAATGCATAGATAAAATAGCCTGGTTACATGATGCTGCGCTTATTCTGGAAGAATGTTATGTGCTTGCAAAAACTGGTGGTTAACCAGTTCAACTGTTGACAAATGTACTAATTGTAAGTTGCTTTGGATAAAAGCATCTGCTAAATGTAAAATGTAAAAGCACTTTTACAGTAGCATTTTGGACTAATTCACCATATTACCTATTACCTTTCTAGGTGTATTACCTATTACCTTTCTAGGTGTAGAAAAAGCAACACGTTTTTGGATTCAATGCTAGTCAGACTACAGACGAGTAACACATTAAAATAAAAACCTGATTAAATGAGTGGAGGAACATAGAAAATGCAGATGCCTCGCTTCCATATGCGTACTGCTTTAAGCAATTAACATCCAGGCATGCTCTGTTCATTATTGGGACACGGATGGTAGCAGCTTTAGGAACAAAGACTGCTAAACTCTCCAGTGCTTCAATTAGAATTAGTGACTATAAAGGGACATTATGCATTTAGAGTCATGGGAAAGACATTATTAAATAGGGTGGGAAATTATGGTCGAAAGCGCACAATTGATGACAGTGATCCTTGTGCTTTAGTGTGATATAACAGAAGTGAAAAACAGAAGAGCAACTCTTTCCCAGGTGACTGAGAATGCCTATGCAGCAACGTGATTAGACCGTGTCAGCAAGAAACAGTCCCTTCTAATGTCTTCCTCTGGACTGTCCCTCCAGTTGCACCGGCCCCCCAGCGCTCCCCGGGCGCTGTTGCCGCCGGGATGAGGATCCGTTTGCGGAGTCCCGGCCACGCTGCCGGCCTCCTCTCTGAGCTCAACAGCTGCCGCCAGTCCCGCCAGTATTGCGACGTGCTCCTGCAGGTGGGCAACCGCTCGTTCGCGGCCCACCGCGCCCTGCTGGCCTGCGCCGGGACGTACTTCCGCAGCCTCTTCGCCAGGGCCCAGGCCTCCCCGACCCTCCCGGCCTTCTCCCTGGAGTTTGTGTCCCCGGCCAACTTGGAGAAGGTGCTGACCTTCATCTACACGGGGGAGATCCTGACGGACCTGATAGACGTGGGGGTGCTATACGAGCTGGCCGAGAGGCTGGGCGTGGGCGAGCTGGTGAAGGCGTGCCACGCCACCTTCCCCGACCTGCAGGCCTCCTCCGCGTGCAAGCTGGAGAGCGGCCCCGGGGGCCTGGTGGGGGTGTCCGCGTCGTCCGCGTGCTCCTCGGCCGCCTCCTGCTCCTCTCTGTCCTCGTCCGCCGGGCCGTCTGCCACGCCGACCCCCTCCGCCGCCGCCGCTCTCCCCCACGCCGGGGGGACGCCCGGGGCGGGGGTCCCGCTGCCTCTGGAGCTGAAGGCGGAGGACGTGCGCTCTCACCTGGGCTACGGGCAGATGGAGAATCACCTGTCAGGAGGACTCGGGCCACTCCCCCCGGGCCCCCCGGGCCCCCCGGGCCCCCCGGGCCCCCCGCTCCAGCTCAAGACCGAGGTGGAGCAGCAGCAGCAGCAGGGGGCGGTGGAGGCTGCCGACAGGGGGAGGCGGGACGCCTGCTCCTTCACCGACTCCTCAGCTCAGCTGGGAGGGGAGGCCTCCGTCACCGCCACCACCTCCTCCTCCTCCTCCTCAGGAGACCCCCTGGGCAGCCTGCAGGTGGAGGCCGTGGAGGGCGGGGTCATGGACGTGAGCGGGGACGGACACCTCCTGTTCGGCGGGGCGGAGGGGGAGGAAGGCGGGGACGGGCCGCAGCGGGACCCCCTGCCGGGCAGACCGCCGCCGGGGGCCACGGAGGAGGAGCAGTGGAGGGAGCTGGCGGACGACGACATCATCGAGCTGAGCGACGACGAGAACTACATGGAGGAGGAAGAGGAGGAAGAGGAGGATGAAGATGACCTGCTGTGTGTGGAGAATGGAGGGGGAGGAAACTCCAGCAGCCAGGTAATACATGCACTGTATGGCTCTCATGGGTGTAATGTATGATGTATACATACTGTTATACAGTACTTTATTTCCAAAGTCCCTAGTAAAGCACAGTGTAAAGGGCCCTCTTTAAAAAAAAACGTAACAAATAAACTCCTCGCATCCTCCTCAGACAAACAAATGGATTAAAATATAATATTTTTTTCTTCTCGCTAGCATATTGAATTGTGTTTTGCACCGTGTGGGACTGTAAAAAGGCCCTGTTTGATCTCCCTGACTCTCCAGTGTCTATGGCAAGCAGAGTGAGGCTTTATTCCATGTGCTTGATAACCAACTGGCAGTTTCCTGCGCTAAGGATTGCGTACCTTACTATTCAGTTTGAGCATTGTTTTTTTTTGTAGGTTTTATTGTATTGTCAGTTTTGTCGCACATGTTAGGGGGTTAATAATCAGTCAATTTGTCTATCCAGCCACACCTGTGTGGGTGTACGCATTTTCCATATATGAATATATTTTATGCTATGTTATTACTGCTCCTATAACATAGCAGCCATGTTGTGGCACCTGACAACTGACGATTTCTCTCTCGTCAGGTGTCGGGGAGCGCGCTATCGTGTAAAGCCTGTTCGGCGTCACTCCCGGCGGACGTGGCTGCTCTCCGAGCGCACGCGGAGACCCATCTGACCGACTCGGGGCTGTGCCGGGTCTGCGGGGCCTTGTTCTCTGACACCGCCGCCAGTGTGGCCCACGCCCTCTCCCACGTCGGGGTGCAGCTGTTCTCCTGTGACATGTGTCACAGTCAGTTCTGCAGCCAAAACAAACTGCTGCGCCACCGCCGACAGGCAGTCACAGGCTACACGTTACCGCAAGTTGCGCTCACCGGTGCCCCCCAATGCCAGGGCTCTGAATTGCAATGTGCGGTGTGCACCAAGGCCCTTTCTAGGGACTTTCAGGTGGGTGAATGGGTTTTGGATATACACCCCTGGAGTGTCAGTCAATACTTTGATATAGCTTAGATATGAATCATGCTGCTTTTATTAAAAAAAAATAAAAAATGTATTATTATTTTCCATTTTATTTAAAGGTTTTACCCAAGGCAATGGGGGTTTTTCCACTGAAAAGAGTATTTGTTAGAGTTTATACTGCCATCTGGTGGTGTAGAGTGTCTATGTTAACTCTGGAGTGAAACATCTGCACAGGCCCCTCTATTTGGCTAGTAAAATAGCTCATTATCTACCTATGAAGTGAGTCCCTGTCACACAAGTATATGGGTTAAAAAAATAACTGTAAAAAAGTAGTAGAAAATGTATTTCTTATCTTGACTTGTTTTCTTTACTTGAACATATTGAATATATTGAGACATATTGAGTGGAGTGGAGGTGCACAATTGATTGAATCTATTTCTGGTTGGAGTTTCTCACATTAGCATTCTGCTGCCTTTTCCCCAGGCTGTCAGGGAGCACCTGCTGAGCCACGTATGTCGCCAAAGCCTGAGTTGCGGCGTGTGCCACCTCCCCCAGCTCTCCTTGTGTTCCCTGCTGTGGCACACGCTCACCCACCTCTCCGTGCCCATTTACACCTGCCCACACTGCGGCCACAGCTTCCTAGAGCGCCCCCTGCTGGACAGACACATGGCCTCGCACGCCGAGGAGGCCGCTGCCAAGGAGCGGGAGCGGGCGGCGCAGCGGCCGGACGAGTTGAACTGCTTCCTGTGCCCGCAGACCTTCCGCTCCGCCTCCGCCTTTCAGCAGCACCTCGGGCTGCACGCCGAGACCCCCGGGGGCGGGGGAGGGGTCGGGGGTCACTGCTGGATGGGCAAACGGAAAGCGGACCACCCTCCAGACTTCCCCCATCCTCCTCCACCTCCCTCCTCCTCTTCCTCGAGGGAGGTCGCAAGCCTGGTGAAGATGAGCAACCTGGGCTTCAGCTTGGGGATGGGCTTCAGCCTGCACCCTCAGATGCCCAGTATGCCCCCGGGGGCCCTGGCCAATGGGAGCTCCGAACTGGACAGGGCCGCCGCCGCCGGCGGCGTCCGGGGGAAGTGGTACCGCTGCCGGTACTGCGGCAAGCGCTTCGCCCACTCCGGGGAGTTCACCTACCACCTGCGCATCCACACGGGGGAGAAGCCCTACCAGTGCAAGGTGTGCCTGAGGTTTTTCCGCGGGCGCTCCACCATGATCTGCCACCTGAAGACGCACGCCGGGGCGCTCATGTACCGCTGCACCGTCTGCGGCCTGTACTTCTCCACGCTGAAGCTGGTGTCGTCGCACATGGAGCTGCACAAGGAGCACCTGCCGCCCGACTTCAACATCGAGCAGACCTTCATGTACAACGACCACTCTAAAGAGCCCCTGCCCGCCATGGACGTCTGATTGGGGGAGGGGGGAGAGGAGACCCCCTCTGACCCCCCCCCCTATATATATTAACATTTAAAAAAATTAACAATTTAAAAAAAACTATAAACACTATTGGAAAAATGTATACTTGTTTTATTAAATGAATAGATTACAACATGTAATTATCTCAGAACCCCCTAGAGCAGAGGTTTTCAGAGCGGGAGGCGGGGCTCCAAACGGTTTCAGGGGAGGCTCAGTAAATGGAAGGGAAAAAATATGACATTAGTTATCAAAAGGAGATCATGTAGAATAGCCTAAATGTGTGTGATTTGGTTAAAGAGTGAGTTCAGAGATAAAGGAATTGTAATTTTTCTAGTCAGAAACTGATATGTATTTGGTGTAGTCTGAAGTTATGTCAAACAGCAATATTAGGCTATCTAGGCTCAATTGTTGAGTCTCTATGGGGTAAAATACCATAATCATGATCCCATAGACATCCAGGAATTGAGCAAAACTAAGAGGGGTGCCTTTTATAAGCTTTGTCTGAGGGGAGACCTACAGTCTCGGACTTTGGAAACCCCTGCCCTAGAGGGTCCGGACCCCTACACTGAGAACCAGCGTATTAAGGTTATACTGTATAGCCTGTGTAGTTTGTGGACTCAACCTCCTGAGGCAGTCTCTCTAAGCTAGCATAGAGAGAAGCCACTTGGTGGCAGTATAGCTAATGTTTTGCAACACTGAATAAGGGGGATTTGGACTATTGATGTCATGCAGTGCATTTACAAGCATGTAAGATGTTAACTTGCATTTTAAATGTTTTTTTTTTGTAATGAAAGTAGCACCTCATTGTAGCATATTGGAAAATTATTTTGATATATTTGCAGTTAACACGGAGTGTCACCTTGCATACAGTATTGTCAGACTGTTGATATATCTATAAATGTGTTTTGTATGTTTTTATGTTACAGATTTTCCATAGCTATAGTTGGTTAAATGAAGCATAATGAGGCCTTATCACTTTTTTTAGATCGACTCCCTAAAGCATTCCATTTTATAGCTAGATAAATACACTTTTGGCAAAGATGGTTAGATTTGTAGAAAGCTACCTTTTAATGCTTTTAAGAGAATACTATGTTCATTTGATATTTACCCCCAAATATCAATATTGTGCTAAAAAAAACCACGGTACTGTGCCCAACTACAAATTCACATCTGTGATACTGTATGTCTTACCTCATAGCTATGTCAGAAGACTACTATTTATGCATTTTTAAATCTTCATTTTTCAAGTACTTGCTATGACCATATTGCCTTGATTTAAAATCCTTGTTTCTGTTATTGAAAGTTGGAAAAAAATAAATAGAAAATGTGTTTCTTATCTTACTCCCTCATGGACTTGTTTTCTTTATTGTCCAAGAAAACTATTCATCATCACAATTTCAGTGATGAATTTGCAAAAGCAAATTTCTTAACTTCCTGGTCTTATCCTGGTAGTCATTTGTGGGCTGAAGCTTAACCCCTTTTCCTCTGTCCACCTCTACTCATCAGGACAAAAGTGTTTCCTGGAGCATGCGAGGATAAAAAAACAGTTTAATATCAGACCCAATCTAACTGAAATATACAGTAACTACGGCAAAGTAATATAGTGTGCACAAGCATTAGACATTGTTTTTACGTGATTGCTAACTTACCAATGTCCATATAAAGATGACGTATTTCCCTGTGTAAATGGATACCAACAAAGTTTGAGGGAGTTTTATTGCATATTACAGGTGACCGTTTTACAGCACAGTCTATAGCAGCTCTCAGAAATGGAAAAATAAGTATATTGTAAGCTCACGCTTATCTGTTTAATGATTACATATAAAAGACAAATATATTCAAAGTCAGTTGCACTACATTTGCAAATTTGGAAAGGAAAAAAACAAACAAAATCTACAGGGATCTACCGTCTAATTTGGCAGGAACAACTGGCTTCCATGCATTCCTTTGTATCACTAGTGTTTGTTATGTGATCCTAGATATGTCAGTTCCTGGGTTGTAAAAAAAACGCCCCAAAAATGTCTTGTTTAAATCTGTGGCATGCTGACATGCTGAAAAAACCCCACCAAAACCAATAAGTGGTTTATGAGAGAGAAGTGGTGAGTCCATCTTTCTACATTTAGAAAACAAATAAAGAGTACAAAAAGTGATTTATCGAAACTACTACCCGAGTGATAATACATGGTACAATCTATTCCTCTGGTAGATATTCTGAAGCGCGAAGATAAAGTTGGCCTCAGTTCGTTTAACCGCTAGCTGTCTTTCTTCGCTTCTGGCGTCGTTTTTTCACTTGCCAGATGGTGCTATGTTACTGCTGCCCTACAACAGAATACTATTCTGGTTTTACGGGGCATCCTTCTTATGAGCCCACATCTGACTGGCTGGTGCTGGTGTGACTTGGCCGGCGCTGCTTTCCTAGCTCTGTCCCTCCTCCGTTGGTGTTTTTGGGCTGCGTCCCTGCTCCCTGCAGGGCTCCAGCGCCCGGCATGCTCTCTCTGGGCAAATAGTCCACCACGTTGTTGATCAGGTTGTTGCGAAAGCTCTTGCTGAGGAAGTTATAGAGGATGGGGTTGGCGATGCAGTGGAACAGCGACAGGCACTGCACCAAGCTGTAGGAGAAGTAGAGTGCCTCCACCGTGTTGCAGCTGAACAGAAAGGGGTTCAGGTCGTCTATGATCATGAGGACCATCACCAGGTGATAGGGCAGCCAGCACAGTACAAACACCAGGGAGTACACATGCACCAGCCACACGTCCCGGCGACCCTGCACGTCCGGCGCCGTGCGGACGGCGCGGGCGATCAGCAGGTTGCAGGTGACGATGACGGCAGTGGGGCCCAGGAACTGGAAGATCAGGCACAGCATGGTCACGGCCACGAACCACTCGGTGTAGTAGTGCTCCGGCATCATGTAGCAGCCGGGCTCGTCCCACTCCAGCAGGTCCACGTGCATGTTTTCCATCACGGCCAGGAACAGGGAGAAGAGCCAGAGGCCCCCGCAGAGCAGCCAGCGCCGGCGGGCCCCAACGGGGAAGCAGGCCGGCGCGGCTGGCCTGGTCAGGGACAGGTAGCGCTCCAGGGTCATGAAGGCCAGGAAGAAGGAGCTGCTGTAGAAGTTGACTATGTAGATGAGGTTAGTGACCTTGCACAGGAAGCGACCCCACAGCCAGACCCTGTCCATGGTCACCTCCATCATGAAGAAGGGCAGGATCAGAATGATCATCAGGTCTGACAAGCTCACGTTGACGACGCAGAAGAGGACGGCGTTGGCCGAGTGGCGGCGGCGCCAGTTGACCCAGATGACCAGCAGGTTCTCCATCAGACCCACCATGAAGATGAAGAGGTAGAGGAGGAAGAGCGCGATGCGCCGGTAGTCCGTGTTGAACTCGATGGAGCACTCGTAGAGGAACCATGGCGAGCCGTTGTAGGAATTGAAGGAGTGGTTGAGGTGCTCGTCCATAGCCGTGGTCTGCAGAGAAAAGCAGAGGGAAATTGCTTCCGAGGTGAATGGAGAGCGTTAGACTTACTTCAGGGATAATCTGATTATGATTGCACATGTTTCACAACAAAAGCAGCAGAGGAAGGGGGGAGGCAGACAAGCTGAGCTGAACCTTGAATGTTACTCTTGAGGTTTTGAGTGGCACAGTTATTACAGTTATTACATTTTATTCATACCACGTCACTTCACAACTATTTTTACGTGATGTGATGTAAATTCATGCTTAAAGTTATAATTTGACATACCCCAGCCACAATAGCATTTTTACATCTCCCGTCATTAATAATCAGACTGTTAATAATCAACTGTTAATGTTCTAATTCCTTTAGTTTTGGTTTTTAAAAATGAATGCATTTTAAAACTACTATTAACCTCATACATATAAATCAATACTTCAGAATTATTCCTACTTACGATTGCACATAGATGTTGCCCACTGAGGCAATATTTTAAACCTGTACTTAAAAATACACACGTAAACACATAACTATATACTATATACAAAACTATATACTTTAACGATATAACTATATACTTTAAACCTACTGTAAATTCTCATGCAGGAGACTAGACAAAAACCCAATGTACTGCGTTACCTTGGAAGGTGATCTGTTCACAGCGAAGGCTGACGAGGAGGGAGGTTCCCTCTGTGAGAACAGTGCCGTCTGTAGCCAGTACACACACGTGCGCGCACACACACACACACACACACGATACGACTGTACCAGCTCTACCCTTTAACGGTTGCTCATCAATCAACCTTATGTTTCCCCCCACCCATCTGCAATTTACATGCACACACCCACTGGTCTACCAGATCCAACAGGACATCCTCAATAATTTGGGGTCAGGAGGTTTTGGGAGAGCAGGTTAGAGGACAGATACCCGGGCCTTGCAGGGCTGAGTGAATTACAGCCTAGGCAAAAACTGATTATTTTGCTCATTTTCTCATATTGTTCTCCTGCCTGTAACAGCCACCGCATAGCATAGGACAAACTCAGGAAGACCCCTGTTTAAGTGACGGAGATAGAGGAGGAGGCAGGAAGCCTGTCGCACATCAACCTCGCTAAGGAAGTAGGCCCTTTCAGTCACACACACATCCCCAGTGAAATGTCTACCTAAGAAAGCCACTTTAAGTGACACTTTAAGCATTTTAAATAGTGTGCTGTGCAGCTGATGATATGAGTCAGGCATTTTCTTTCAATGGTATTGTGTTTACATAGATGGTTTACATGTTTACATCCCATGTCATCCCCTGTCCCCTTATTCCCCTTCGACTTTGCTTTCTAGGAAACCAAAGTCCGGGTGTGTTCCTGACATGTCCTGCAAAGTCTTGACTCGGGTCAGCGCGATTGAGATAGGCCGCAGGAAAATTTGTGTTGGGTGAGTGTAGCACTAAAGTACACATCACGGGGATCTGTGACTGTGCTCTGGACGTAATGTTCCAAATGCCTCTCTCCGGAGTGTCAGCATTTTGTATCCCATGGAGATCAACCCCCACCGCCACACACACACCCACAATGTCCATCCTGCTCAATTTCCATTGTTTAGAAGCAGTCAATTCTCTGGCGTCTCATAGCAGCAGGAAGGAGAAAGTCAGCAGAATTACGACTTCTGGGAAAGGCTAAAACAAACCCAGTCCCTGACCCTAACTCAGTTGTTATCTACAACTGGAGTGAAACTACAATGACATCGACCATAAGTTACCCCACTGCTATTTAGCTACTGGGGAACTGGCTCTGCTTAATATCGCTTTCCACTAAAGCACACTCACTTCCAAATGCTATTTACTTGAAAGCAAATGGATATTCCGTTTGACAAATCGCAATACATTAGACACTGATATCAGCATGATTTACTACAGCTAAACTGTTGCAATACCAAGAAATGCTGGTTTGTGATTTTGAGTTCCCTTTTTCGTTCTTACGCAATCAGTAGAAAAACATCCTTGAAAATAAAACACAACAGAGAAATTCTTTGTTAAAATATATTTTGGTCCAAAAGCTGATTTGCAAAAATACAACATGTGCAATTAAGTACATAAAGGCATCATACAGAGTACCTCTGTTCTGCATTTTCAGTGTAATTCTATGTGTAATGCTATCTTAGAACTTCTCTTTTGTCAAGGCTAATTGCATGAGCTGCTAACATGTAGTGTTAAGTCTTAAAATGAATACACCATATTACCCAAGTTGTCAATATAGAGCTTTCTCGAATATAATTACAACACAGTAATAATAGATCTACTCCTTAGTTCAGCTGACTTTTTTCTAACTTATCCCCATTGTGAATAATTGTACAAACCTTGTGTCTACAAAAAGAAGATCTTGGCCCATATGAATGAAGTGCTTTGATGCCAGTTTACATAGAATATCCCCCATTATCTATTTCATGATAAAGGCAAGACAAATCCTGAATCTGCATGGTCTTACAGTCACTTCACACATAAATACACACTTAATCTCTAACTTACTAACATGCATTATTTTAACAGAATGTGGTAACTCACATTTTTAGGGATAACAAATGTTCACTGGCCCAGATTTGATACGCTCTGTGTTCAAATACCACAACAAGTGATTTGCCCTGAATGAGATTTGCTGTACCTACCATTCAAATTCCTGTGTGGCACAATAGTCAATCAAATTCAAAGTACAACTCCACTCGAGTATAAAAAAAGGGAACATTGTTCCTCTTATTCTAGATATGCAGATACAGAACAAAGCGCTGATCCAACACATTTTGGCACTCCAGCCAACACTGAACATTCAAATCGCCCGCCTATACAAAATGAAGGTTATTTCTGAAAAACTGGTATCTGGACAAAGATGCAATAAAAAATATTTTTGAATGAAGCATTGTACTTGTCAGTAAACCCGCAACAAAGTGACTGAATGAACTACAAAAATAGTAATGATTCATAATTAAGACAATTCTGATCTAGTCTAATACACAGACGAACACAGCGGTACCGTTACAAATTCAGTCGGTTAGAGTGCTTATTCTTAAATTCCTCCTATATCTTAAAAATAAATATACAGTATATATGCATCAGTAAAAGTATAAACCATAACAATGGAAGTAGTGTAGTAAATACAATTTTTTTTGGTCAATGGTACAATAGAATGTCGCTAAACAAAAAACAAACTGAAGAGAAAACTAAAGCAGAGGAGAGTTGCCCCTCTGAAAGCAACTCCAGTTGGGCGTGGCACCCATCAGCGGGCGGTGGGCGTGGTAGTGCAGCGCTATGCAAAGATGTTGGTGATGAATTCGCGAAATCGCTTGGCATACTGTTCAGGGTGGACCGTGGAGATCTCGGCACCAGCCTAGAAGACACATAACACAGGGTAGAGTCTGAGACAAAGTGCAAGTTGAAAGACTACAAATGGACAGCAAGCACTTCACCTCCTTCCTTCCTTTCATTCATTCAACACTCAGCTAAGGCTGTGACGGAATGGATTTTTTTCTTACCGCGTTAAAAAAAAAAAAGCAACATATCGCTGCGGTTTGGCGGTTAACCGCATGTAAAATGTTTATAATTGTGTTTGTGTTTTGACAGCGAAGCAGACTAGTACGCCTACCGTACAGTACTACTTCATTTATCATGTTGTGGGCGTGTCGGCTATTTATTTAGGACCATATGACAGAGTTCTTTGGAATTAACTTTATAGTCGTCTTCTTCGTGCACTGTTTCACAAGCTAAGCTTGTGCAGACAAGAAACATACAATCAGTGATCTTTAAAAATACTTTTTCTATCGACACAAACTGTTTCCCATGCACAATATTGGTGTAATTAAGAGATTTGCTGGAAAGAAATATTTTTATATGCTTAGTTTACACTATACTGCTTAGCAGGACATTCCTTGTCGCACTCCTGTAACTTGCACCAGCAAAAAAAAAAAGAAGAATTGCAGTGATGGTAATGAGCTCAACAACGCGATAGGCATCACATGACCGCGGGAATACAGTTATCATCACAGCCCTACATTCAATGTTACTCACCCCGTGTTTTACAGTTTTCGCAGCATGTGCGGCTTTCTTCTTGGTATCGTACTGAGTGAGGACATCAATCAGGCCCATGAAGTACACCTCTCTCTGTGGGGATCCTGAGACCAAAGGCAGTCAAGGTTATGCCACATTTTAATACTGAGTTAATAGGAAAGCAGGCGGACAAACCTCATACATTAACAAACCCTCAAAATAAGCCTCACCCTGGCTGACTCCTGGAGCTGTGGTGAGGACATTTAGAAATCATGTATCTATCCCACAAATTATATCAGTAGGACATTTAGGAGTGACAGGTCCCCTCCAGATGGATTTTAAATGCAAAATGTATTCTATATGGAAGATTTTGTTTATTTCCCAACTTAAAATGTTCAATATGTCAGAGAAAATAGTGTATAAACAAGGCCAGGATCTATGAATATATTGCGGATTCGACACGCCCCTATGCCCTCCAATATACTACTAACAGGTAAGCTTGCTAGATTGAATTTTTTACTCAGGTAAACACAAATAAATATAGTTACCACAGTATATTTTAGCATAGCTGGTTGATGAAAGCAAATACAAAGTGGGTTTTTTTTATTGCTAAGATACACACTCATAAGTCACTTGCGTGACAATTGAGTGTGTATACACAGGACACCAATAAGCAAAAACATGATAATGCTTTGGCATGGGCACTCTGAGTGGTCTGCGGTCACACAGCCCCATAGACCTGCACAGTCGTACGTCATCTTCGGGTTGCCCCTGCCCAAATAAGGACTTCTGGGTCTAATTGATTTTCCCTATCAGAAAAATGATTGGCGTTTGAAATTCGCCCCTCCCATGGTCTGTGATTAACGCCTGTGATATAAACTTATATGTTTTGTCAAAGGCACCGATTCCCACTGGATAATACTGGTGTTTGTCAATTAAGAGACCGTTAGGTAGTCAAAGTAAGCATTTTGTTACATGCAAGCTATCCCTCCAGGGCATATAAAACACGTCACCATGTCCAGGGTGTTCCTGTCATAATTTGACACATTTTATTTCTATCGACATGAATTATAGTTGTACAGGGTCAAATCCAAAACAAAGAGGTTGTGAATATTGCTGCTATTAACGATTGTTTCCTCCATTTAATCCATATTTGTTTGATTAGTTACTTGAGTTCAGAATGTGCCCTAGTTTCTGCTCCGTCATCGGGCTGCAAGAATAAACTGGAAGTGGGATTAACTTTCGCCGCTGTGAGTGGAGTTCCCTGTCCCCTACTCCACAGTTTCGCATAGGTAATGCATGAGTCTTCCCGCCCCGCTCTCCACGCCCAACTGCTTGCTGAAGGCAGCGATAGCGTGGGAGCTTGTGAGCTTACGGCAGCAGGGGAGGGGCTAACTGTCCGTGAGAACGAATGCGGCAATTGCAGTTACAAATGATAGAAATCCACAGAGTGCACTGCTTGTTAGAAAGTAGTGTTTTCCATGAAACCAGAGTTTTGTCGAGATCTGGAAGCGGCACGAAATTTGAAGCGGTCGCCTCGTAATTCTCTATGCAGGAAAAACCCTGACGTCAATCGAATCAATCAGCAGCGCATTTAAAACCCCTGTAATGTTAATATAGCAACTTAACCTTAGTAAGGGCGAAACTATGTCCATCAGTATTCACTTTACAGCTTTGGCATTCTTTTTCAAGGATAACCAAAAAAGTTTAGGAAGGGGTGCCGGCAGCTGACTTAACTTTCAACAGTTAGCAAACATCATATTTGCAAGCAGATGGGAGCAGAGATAACACGGCTATGCAGTTATATATGCAGTTATACTATACGCAGCAGGGGGCGATGTGTATGATTTTAAACATGTGAAGACAACACATTTTATATACTGAACCCCAAGTGTACCTGGAACGCTGCTGATTGCATACACGTCCACGTAGGGGTCAAACTCCCCGGGCCCCAGGGGTTTGGAGGTGAACATGTAACTGGCGATACCCTCAGGGGAGGTGCCGTAGGAGCCCACTGCTGTGGCTGGTGTCAAGCCGTTATCCGCATCTGGGTCCTCCTCATTGGGAGGCTCTTCTCCTTCCTCCTCCTCCCTCTCAGCCCGGCCCACGTCGTGGATTCCCAGCAGCAAGCTGTAGTCCATGATCTTCAGTTTAACTAGGAACTAAAGGAACGCCACAATGAGTCTGGGCACGCACTACTACGTGCCCATTGCCCTCGCTCACCCCTAGCACTCCTTTCTTCACAGGTATTCTACGCAAAGTGGAGCTTGTCCCATTTTCACTTTGAATGGAGTGGTTGTGCCAATCTATCCCTGGGCCATGAAACAACAGTGTCACCATACAGGCAATTCAATACATGATGTATTGAAAGTTCATCATTTGCGTCACATTCATCAAGTAAATGAAAACAGAATTACAGCCATGGAAAAAAAGAGATCACTGCATATTTTTTTTAAATATAATAATATTAATATCAATAGAAAAAAAATTATTTATATATATATATATATATTTATTTTTCAATCATTTAAAAAAATATACATATCATATATTAAT
>JAOEHI010027883.1:0-11280 GCA_025447815.1 Percopsis transmontana
TTTGTTGCTCAAGCCTGTGCCCTTTGACATCACAGATGAGGCCTTTTTACATTGGCTGGTATTCCCCTTTTTTAATAGTTTTTTTTTTTTTTTTTTCTTATATTTTGACTGCATTTGCTGGTCAAATGTAGTATTCAATTCTGTTGCTTTTTAAACATAAATGGCTATTAAGTGAGAGAAGTTAATATATTTTGTAGTTGTTTTGTACATTTTGTATGTCTTATTTTGTAACGCCAAAGACTTGCATATAAGTTATAAGTGGAAATGTACAAACAAAAGGTTCTATGTATGTAGATGCCTTGCTACAGCTAGAAGACTCATTTTGATGTTGCAGTGAGGTTTTATAACCGAAAATGTTGTCTGCCATTATCATTTCACATTAACAGATTAAAATCTTTAATATATGTCTGAAAAAATGTTGTTTGCCTCTTTAAAAATATTTATATAGGTATGAGTCATTTTAATGCTGCTTCTGGGTCATGAGCTATGATTGGGGGGCTAATACCTGCAAGAGTCCTGGCAATTCTATTTCACATAAGCTCCGCCCTCCTTTCCAAGGGAAAGGGGAAGCTAGAGGTCTTTGCCTATATGATCATAGAACTAAAGTCACCAAACAAACTACGGGCTGTAACACTACTTGACATTTCATTTATAAACTATGTGGTCCACCACATGCTAGAGAAAATACACATTCCCTTAAAAGTACTGGAAATCCTGGCAAAATGCATATTAATTAAAGAGGCCACAGAGTATATTTTATCATTTGAATCTTGGTGGTTTATGGTACATCCTCCGATAATGTGACAAAGATTCAACATGACTAAACATGAATTCTTCTAAATATGTGGTAGCTGTAATATTACCTAGTACAACGTCCTTGGTAGTACAAGGATACTGAGCTAAAATAATTTGATCTTTGAACGCTGAATTCTTGTCCAGAGGTTAATTTTGGATACCCTGTACAAAACCCTGTAAAGTGTGTGCAATTTGTTTTTACATCACTTGGATGTAATAGAGTCTTAGTTTTCAATCCACAGATGGTCACTATATGCAGTGTCTAATGCAAATTTGCATTAGTGTAGTAGTGATATGCTATTGTGTAAGAAACTTTTATACACTAAGAAAGTTTTATACAATATAGCAACCATTTATTTAAGAAGTTTATAAAATGTTTTAGACAGGTCTTTATTCATTTGTTTCAGTTCTCAACAATGTATTCATTCTGTACAGGAGTCACACTTGATTTGCCTGCGGGCTTTGACTTTTAATGTAAACCTTTTCCCTTACTCCTTGTTTGTTTGAGTTGGCATTCCATAAATGCCACACATCTTCCTGTGGGCTTTATTTGTGGCATGCAGCACTAAGAGTGACAGTTCAGAAAAGCAGAGATCACAGAATATCAGTGTCTGTTGAATGACTTGTTTAAATGAGTGTGATTATTTAAGTCCCATTTGTGCTACTGCATACTTCTTTTGGTCATTCTACACTGAAAGATGGTTATGTGAGAGTAGAGCCAAGTTGGTACTCTATGCATTCCATAAACATCTGGAGTTTCTAAAGAATTTCACTGATTGTTGACATATGGGATTTAACACGGTGCTTTTGCATTTATGAGCATGATTTTATTAGTGACTCCCAACCACTGTGAAGGATAATCTAACCTGATTCATGTTAGTGGATCAAGATCGCAATGAAGTAATGCTTTTCAAACATTACATTATGGCTTTTACACGGTCAATAAAGACATTTATATATATGAAATAAGTAGATTACATGGTGCTGTCTCTTTCGTAGACTTTTGGTGTTAAAGTCTATGAGAAATACTTGGAAAAATAAATCTGCGGACGACTCTGTTTTGCCTTAATTTCTATGGAGATTCCAAAACTTCCTGCCTTGAGCAGTCATGGAATGTACCCCCACCTCCTATTTTTTCCACATAACTCAGGGCCCTGGCCTCTTTAGGCCTGAAAATGAGATGAAGCAATCTCTTTGGATAGAAAGACATTAGTAGCCGTTTAATAACTGTTGTTAGTAGAAAAGTGTACCTATTGTAATACCTGATGTTTGTGTTAAAGGGACGCTGCTTGACTTGTGTTCGGGAATTTCCCTTGTGGTTAAAACCAGCATTACAAAAACATAGTTGTACAGATTTGAAACTGTGGATCGTTTTCTACTCACCCCACCTAGCTGTGTTCCTAACATAAACAGTGAGCTGGGGCAGGAACTGGTAGTGCTAACGCAATTAAGGAGTGTATCTTTAAGAAGTAACTCATCAGTCACAACACCCTCTATTTATTCTGCCACCTTACCTTATGTCCAGAAACTGGATCTGATATCCGGCAGCTTTATTGCTAATATTTTACATTAAACTAAAAGGCAAAGACATAATAAAAGCTCCAATTCCATATTTTTTTACATTCCTTTACCTATCTCTCAACATAACAGCCCCACTAATATTACACCAACTGCCATCCTGTACTGTCAAAGTAATGTTTGTCAAAAGTTATGTTATACATTTAAATTGGATATTTAACACCCTTAATTTGTTGGCATTAATGTAACCCACAGACTAACCTTGCAATTCACTATCAATATTAGCAATATCAATCAATATTATATGCCTTTAAACCCAACAATTATAATGCACACCAAATACATTTTAATGTGAGATAATATTTAAGATGAATGTTTTTAGATTTAGACAGACGTCGGGGAAACATTTAGTAGATTAGTTGAGTTCTAGTCTAAGATCTGGGGTTTTACAGTGAGTCAGATGAGTGACATAGACCAGAAAGACTGATTCATGACTTACTTAACTTCTTCTTAACCAAATAGCATGAGCATAGACTGAGAAAGCCAAGGAATGGAAGAATGAGTCAAAATATACTGTCTGGGGTGCCAGATTTACACTGTTAGAGGTGTGATTTTGAAGAGTCTAGAGGAGATTTCCAGCCAGGCTCATGAATCAACAGGAGAGACAGCCAGAAAATAGCCAGGTGCAAGCTTGTCACATTGTTGAAGTCAATTCCTGTTAGAATAGAATAGAATGAATAATGATACAAACACAGAGTGACTGACATAAATGTTAATTACCATGCATAATTAAAAATAACAAATCCTACTATCAACCATACATATGAATTATTCCGAAGCTGCATTTATGTAAGATTAGATACAACCATGTTAGCAGTGCTCTATAACAGTGCTCTCTAAACAAACACAATAGTCATCCTGCCTCCCCATGTAAAAAAAAAAGAAAAGAGGTTTAGTAAAGCTATTTAAGGTCATGTGTAGTTAAATAGGAAGCTTATTTAATTCCAAACTTAAATACTGTGCACTAGTCTAATTTGATAAGATGTTGTGATGCTGTTTGTATTGTATAATGGAAATGCCTTTACAAATATCCAACGTTCTTCTTAACGGTTAAAGGGTGTTATACAACGACAAACAGTGATCTTCTGGAAGTGCAGGAGATGAAAATAATGCAAACGCATACACACAGCCCATATATTACATTTGTGAGTGTTGTAAAAGTCAGGGGAACAAATTATGCCTCAACTATTAGTTACTATAATTGTGGCGTTTTAATGTTGATGCAATTTCGATGTGGCTGTTTGTTATAGCGTAGGCCTACGTATCTCAACTCCAAAGGAATTGGAATCGCTATACTAAATGGTGAGTTCCAAGGCTGGATCTAAAAACACTGTGTTCAACAACAAGATGTAAGAAAGGAAAATAAAGGGGCGCCTTTCTCTACACATACGGATTGCAACAAGCTACTGCCTTCTAGTGTATCATTGAGCATATTGCTATCACATTACTTAAATAGCAACCCTCCACATTAGCGCTCCGGTAACTTTGCAAAGACGGTAGGCGTTCGTGTGTTGGTCGAGATCACATATCAGGAAGCAGCCATGAAAGGCTGATGGCTTTAATGTTAGGTAGGGAACTATTATGAAAAATTAAATAAATGTGTGTAAACATAATCGCAATCATACAGCTATCACACTTTTCTTGCAAAACCCCGCCCCGCATTTATTTCATGTCTCCCTCCCGGCTTTAGGTTGGTGGTAGAAATAATCTGTCCCTCTCTATTGGCCAAGGTCCTCTACTCCCTGCTCTAATTGGATGGATGTAACAGAGAGGTTCGTTCCTTCCTGAGTGTTCTTCCGGCTTACATGTAAAAAAAAAAAAAAGACAAGACGAATGGAAAAATTGTAATCAAAGCGACCTTTGTTTAATTACTCTGTGATACGGTAACGTTTATGCATTCATAAAAATATTCCTAGTTGTAGCCGTAACTGAACCGAACACTTTAGAAAGTAAACATACGCATCTAGCAGGCGGCACCACTGTTAGCGATAGGAATGTTAGCTTGCTTGCTAGGCGATAGCTAGCTAGTGAGCTAACCTGGCTCGTCTGCCGATCGAGCCGTAATAAAGGACGCAGTGCACTTTATCTTGCCGAATTAATGTTCTTTATAACCGAGTTGTATTCACCGTGTCGACAACACTCTTGAGCTCATACACTGATTTATCTAAATTACTTTTAGTCACTGTCGAGCAGTTGTGTCATGCTTATAGCGGTAGTATCTCTTAAGAAAGATTCGTTCAAATAGCCTGACTTAGTTACATTTGTCTTGTGTCCTGGGCGACAATGTCAGAAAACTAGTATTACCTATTGCTAACATGCCCTCAGCTGATTGTCCAGATTGATAGGACAGCTAACTTCATGATACACCATCTTGTCCACACTCCAGCATGACTGTGGTTAACTGGCTGTGTTTGTCTTTTGCGGGACACTAGATTCGTGTAACGTTCCGCTGTAAGTAACGTTAACCTATATCATGCTTGTGTTAACATGCTCTGTATTTGTTATTCAAGGTCTTAATTTGATAGGATGAGCTCCCAGCAATTCCCAAGACATGGGATGCCTGCTTCTACAGGGGGAGCAACCCAGATTCCTGGTGGTGGAACCATAGTTCCTGTAAATCAGCCATCAAACCAACCCGGTATATGATTTAAAATAGAAGACATTAAACAACAAATTTCACAGAAACATACTTGTCTGTTTTTCTTGAGAAGAAAATATTAAACATTTTTTATTTATCGTTTTCTATAAGCTGGGGTAGAGATTGAGAGCAGTCGTGACACAGACCACGGCCAGCAGGACCACCCTAGTGGGGCTGGAGGAACCTTGGGCTTCAGAGATGATAAACAAGAGACTGTGGTGGTCAGACCTTACCCACAGGTCCAGGCACATGGCCAACCACAAGCACCTCCACAAACTGTGTCCATCCAACCTGGCACTCCTGTAACTGTGCCCCCTCCTTCTGTCCACCTCCCTCAAGGTCAGCCTGCAGCTCTCACTGAGGGACAAATGAAGGTAAGGAATATGTTACTGTGCATATTTAGCATCTACACACTTGAGTGCAGTTGCTGAATAAAAATTGATGGTTTGTAGTTTTTTAAAATGTTTATTTATTTGTTTTTTTTAAGGCTGTCTTGAAGTCTCCTATGCCAAGTCGTCTTATTGCCCCAGCACCAGCGTCCAACCAGGCCCATCTGTCTATACCCCCAAAGGTTGCTTCTGGTCACATTACTGTAACCTTAGAGAGCAGCATCGCTCCAACACCGTCCATTCCTGTAGCAACTATCAGTAGTCAGCAGGTGAATGCACCGTCCATTGGCTATGTGCGATTTTAGTCTTTCTTTCCCCCCCACATTACTGATCAGGGCTTTGATTCTGTTTCCAGGGCCACTCCAGTAACCTACACCACCTGATGCCTGCCAACATACAGATCATTAGAAGCAATGCTCCTGCTCTGCAGATTGGTACTCCTGCTGTTCCCCCTCAGACATTCACTTCCCATTTACCTAGAGGTGGGTACAACATAAGCATGACATCAGTGAAGCAATAAAGGCAACAAAGATACGTGTCGATTTGAGTTAAAGAGCTAAATTACTCCCCAGTGCGTTTTTTTTTTAACACACAAAGTGCATCTGGATGAAGGGGAAGCAAGGCTATGAGCTCTTTAGGGGGAGAAGTAGAGGAATGCACATCACTCGGGTGCAGGAAAAGAATGAAACTCTCTGGGTTTCAAACCAAAACAACATTGTTTTCATGTTATGTTTAGCAGTGTATGTTGCCTCACCTGTGTTGTGGTGTTTGTCCTGTAGGGGCTGCTGCTGCTGCAGTAATGTCAAGCTCCAAAACTGTCCTGCGACCAGCCTCTGGAGCAGGCGCTGGGCCCGGCCAACCTACAGTGCAGCATATCATCCACCAGACTATTCAGGTGCCACAAATCATTTAACTTTTGAAGCCAATCTAATGGTTGGCTGTTTCAGGTAAACACTAAAAACAATCATTGTGTTTTTTTTGTGTGCTTTCTGTCTGCAGTCTCGCCCTGCTGTTACCACTTCCACAGCTGTGCTCCCAACTGTGGTGGCCCCTATTTCAGCGACCAGAACCCAGTTATCAACTCCAATTATCAATCCAACAGTTACACATTCAGCTGAGATACATGGGTACGTATGGTAGCACGTGGTAGTATGATTGTGTGGAAAGAAAAGTAGTACCATTAATGGCAAAAGTTTAGATATTGGAAGTCTGATAAGGCCGCAATCGAATTGAACTTTTTACAGATTTTCATAGCTTTAAATAAGTCTTATGGCTCTAGTTTATAATAATCTATATATCTATGTTTAAACCTTGCTTCTGTGCAAGGTCTTATCCAGAGAGGGATGATGTATTCTCTGGTCTGCTTCCCTCTAAACTTAGCACAGCCATGACCATGTATCATTCCTGTGAAGGCATTGGTGATCATCAGTTTCCCTTTGCCTCTTGCAGGCGTCCAGGGCTAAGCATAAACCCTCCTGCTGCCACCATCAGTATCCAGAGGCCCCAGACCTCCCGTGACACAGCTACGCGTATTACGCTGCCTTCACACCCTGCAATTGGAGCTCCAAAGCCTCAGCCTGCTCACACGATGACGCAGGTTAGCACTCCGCAGCACACTGGGTACTGGTGCACAGTAAATAATAGAAATAAAAGGGATTGATATGTAATTTTCTCCACAGAAATCTATCTTCAGCACTGTGACTCCAGTAGCTGCTGCCACAGTGGCACCAATTGTTGCCACAAACACTGTGCCAGCAACCACATCAATCGGTATGGGCTTAAAAAAATAATATAATTTGTAGTTAGTGTAAAAGGTTTTTGATTGAGTGTGAAAAGAGGTCTTTTTACAGCATGCGTACTAAACAACACAATGGGAGATCATTGAAGATAAATCCTGATACATTCTGTCTGACACTGAAACCCTCAGTGTGTATAATGTGGTCTTTCTCATTAATCTCTAGGCAATGTGCCACATACACAAATGACCAGCAACACTATTGTCACCATGACGATGGCGTCACACTCTCACGCCACAGCCGTGACCACCTCTGCCATCCCTGTCGGTGAGTTCCCACACTGTCTGAACCCTGTTAACTTCTAGAAAGTCTGTCTTAGGGTACATTCACACTAGAGCTTTTGGTGTGGACTCGGGTCCACCGAAATTGGGGGCGCACCCGGGACCATACTTGATGCTGCCAGGAAATGGGGGACTGGAGTACGGATCACCTGAACTCCAGTGCGGTTCGCATTGGTGTGAACGCTATCTAATCTAAAACCAGGAAGTAAATGCTACCGGTATTGTGAATGCGCCCTTAAAGTGTGCATTTCCTCACCACTATCTCTGTGTGTGGTTCACAGCTAAGGTGGTCCCCCAGCCTATTGCCCACACGTCTCCACGCGTCCAGCCTGACTATCCGGGAGAACGAGCCAATCTAATCCCTATCCCGGGCCACCGTGCTTCTCCCAACCCCGTCACCATGGAAGCAAGGAGTGACAACAGGTGAGGTGGTTGTTAAAACGGCACAAAGACAGCTGGCAGAGATGGTGGAGATAAGCAGATAACAGAGAAATGTGTCTTGGTGCAAGTTACTATTAACAATAATTACTGTTAACTGCAGGTAATTGCTAAATAGACATGTATGAGATTACATTAATATGATATTGTTTGTCCAATATTATTGTGTTAGGGTTAGAGTACATGCAAGTTGGTGTGTACATTTACAGCATTTGTACTGTAAATTGGTAGGACAGTAAAAAAATAAAAACTTTACTAGGGTCATAATGTGACACGCTGTGTTAAGGCCTGTACCGTGCATATATAAACTTGGTTTCTAGGGGTGTGGTTTAGTTTGATGATACAATGGGAAGGTGATAGACTCGTTTCCCCCAACCCCAGCGCAAACTAACCGCGGTCTGTCGCGGTTTCGGTCTCGATTTCAGAACCGTTACACCCCTATTGGTTACACATTGTTACAATGTACAGTCGAATGAACCTGACTCAAAAGGAACACAGGCTCCTGGTTTCCAACATTTTTTGAATCTTGAATGTCTTCTTCTTAAGGCCGCCTGTACCGGTGCAGTTCCAATACTTCTTGCCGGCCTACTCCCCCTCCCCTTACCCACTGACACACACCTACACCCCCATCACCAGCTCTGTGTCGACCATCCGCCAGTACCCTGGTAAGCCAGCCCAGTTTTACTGACTAAACACTAAATATTTGATCTGAAGCAAGAGAATAGTGTGAGGCATCGGTGGCTGCTGCCATTACAATGTGGTTTAAAATATTTTTTCATTTAAAGCAAGAAACTTCAACCCAAAGCATACAGACTTGATCCGATATGCTTTACATAGTCATTACATAGAATCTCCTTCCACTGTTCAGTGACTCCTCAAGCTCCAAGTTCCGCCATGCCCACCTCAGCGGGCGTCGGGGTGGCCACCACCGTCCACCTGAATCCCATGCAGCTGATGGCCGTCGACCGGATCGGCCTGCAGTCCGCCCAAATCAGCACCCAGGGGATTCAGCCCGCGGCCATCGCCGCGCAGGGCATGCAGCCTGCGTCGATGGGCGTGCAGGGTCTGCACACGTCCGCGTCGATTGCCACGCAGGGCATCCAGCAAGCCCCGGCCGTCGCTCAGCAGCAGCAGCAGCAGCAGCAGACACAGGCCGAGGCCAAACCTGGTAATGACGCGGTGAGGGGCAGTGTGCATGCGTCGCGGGGGGGGGCCCCCGCCTCACTCCTTCCTAACGTGAGCTTTCGTGCTTCTCATTCCAGGGCTGGTTTTGGCGGACGGCTTCGTAGCGAGCCCCATCGGCAGCACGTTCAGCGCCACGCAGCCCGTGGCCACCATGGTTCAGGCGCACGCCCAGGCAGGCGTAGGCGGGGCCCCCCCGCTGGTCTCCTCCCCCAGGCCCAGCATCCTGCGCAAGAAGCCCACTAATGAAGGGTGAGCGGAGCACCTGGGGGCAGGCCTCGTTTATATAGGCTGCCCCCAACAGACTGAGCACAGAGCAGCCTTCTATAAAGACTAAACTGGACACTTTTAGCACAGTTTGTAGATTGATACGGTTGGCTGTATTTATCAATAGTAGCCACATACAACTTTGCTTTATGGGCAAACTTTATGTGCTTTATGTGCATGTAAAATAATTCATGATTACACATCCATTTTAATCCGTTTTCAATGAATTAATATTCCTTTTTGTGTGTGCGGCCTCTATAAACACCGCCTCGTTTGACTAAGTGTCTTTACCATTTCTGCTCTTCTTTTGCCATTTTCTTTGTGAAGCCAGTGGGTTTTCTCAGCTGTAAGGAGACATTTTAATATCAATTTGATTGACTATTTATAGACAGCTGTGGGTGTCAACAGTGTGGGACGCGAAGCGTGTTCATGGTTGATAAGTTGTTGGTTGATCTCAATTAATGAGAAATGTGTACGCCGGGTTTTATACACGGTTACGTACGAAAAATGTGTTGTTTAATTTAGTCATTGTCTTTGAATGTTGCTTAAAGGCACACACCTCAGCTTGTGCCAGTGTACGAAAACGTGTTTCTTTTGGCTTGGAAATGTGCTCGCGTTCCTCTCTACCCTTTCCCCTATAGCCCACATAAGATCACATCTGTTCCACCCCTCCCCGTACACTTTAGTGCATGGTTGTGTGAGCTCGGGAGGACCCTCTGGGGGTTGTAATGCAGTTGAGAGTGTACCTTATTTTTAAAAATAGGGGTGGAGATCAAGACATCACATGGCATGTGACTTGCGTCTGTGGGCATTTAAAATCTGTGCTGCATTATTAGGAAGATGTCATACAATACATAAAACATTGGTTGGTTAAATGTTCCATTAAAGTAAACCGGAGGACAGGACAGACTAGGGGTTATGGTGGTCGGACCCTGGTCTACCTGTAAGCATCCTTGAGCAAGATGCGTTAACCCCTCCGTGCTCCTTAACAGTGTAACTGTACGCACTGTAAGTCACTGTGGATCACAGTGTCTGCCAAATGACCTAACTGTAACTGTACATTGTTACCAGTTGTGTTCGTAAGAACCTGATCCCCGCCCATCCCAGTGAGCCCAACAGCGGCAGGATGGAGACTGGTGTAAGAGGAGCAGGGTCTCCAAGACCTGCAGGGTAAGCAGCACCCCCACCTCCCCGTCCTAACAAAAGCATCAGCATGCACACCATAGCAGTCGTCATGGCTTTGTTGTTGGGCTCTAACACTACAACTTTGTTTGTCCCCCCCCCCCGACGGACTGCTCTAATGCCCACACCTGTGATGTCTCCCCTCCAGCGTGAAAACCAAAGCCGAGGTGCCCATGTGGTGCACCTCGGCCACGCCCGTCACGGCCACGGTGGAGGCCCTGCCCTGCCCGGGGGTGGGGGAGCAGCAGGCCGCGTCGTCCCCCGCCCAGCACCTCTCGCAGGCCATCCCCGCCATGCTGGCGCCCCCGGGGCCCGCGCCTCCCTCCCAGCCGCCCGCCGTGCTCTCGGCACTGCCGACGGCCGTGCCCGTCACGCCGCCGGCCCCCGCCTCCATGGCCAACACCGTGGCCTCGCCCACGCAGCCCGCCGCCAGCAGCACCGCCGCCTGTGCCGCCAGCGCCAGCTCCCCGGACGTGAAGGTCAAGCAGGAGGCGGAGCCTATGGACACGTCTCAGCCAGGTGAGCGCCTCGCCGGCCCATCCCCTCCAAAGGTTATTCAGAATGTCGTAATACGTCTGTAATCCAAAGAATAGTGCAATATGATGTGAATATATAAACTCAAGTGCATGGGCAGTGGAGTCCAAAATGTTTGTTTTTATTGAAACCTGTGTTTGTTCATAATGTCCTGTCCACAAAATGAAAGAAAAGTATAGTTTAGTGCAATTTGTATATTG
>JAOEHI010027883.1:11380-21540 GCA_025447815.1 Percopsis transmontana
ATTGAAACCTGTGTTTGTTCATAATGTCCTGTCCACAAAATGAAAGAAAAGTATAGTTTAGTGCAATTTGTATATTGGTATATATTTTATATTTGTAATTAGTATTTCCCTAACATAATTTGTTTTTATAGGCAAAATGTAATCAGTGGAGAATGTGAGGGAGGACAGAATGGAAAGAGGTGGAAATAAGGAGATAGGTAGTGGGCTTTTTGGACCCCACTTTAGTGTATAGACTAGTGTTGTTGCGATACCAAGAAGTCATGGATTTCGATACTTTTTCCTATAAAAGGGTAATAAAAATATTCATTGACAAAAATGTAGGCTACATGCCATGATTACCATTACCAGTACTGATTGGGTATAAATTGATCATTTATAACTGGTGTTGTTGATCTGCATACGTTTTTAAACGCCTGATTTTTAGCAGCTTGCAGGTTATGATAAAGTTAATGTTGCCAGTGTGAACATTGAGTTTACATAAAGATGTTACATTGGTAAGTTAGCTAGACCGTTATCATTGCCCTTAATTGCCTCATCAAACTCCCATGGTGGAAAAAAAAACAAAAAAAAGTAGCTTGTATTAAAATAATTCGCACTTGTTTGACTTATATTTGAGTAATTATTTTAGCTCCGCATACTGCAGGAAATACTGCTCTTATTGATACTAATAAAATGGGGTATCGTTTTCAACGGCAGGGTATCGCGATACCGTTCCAGTATCGGTATACCTTGCAACACCAGTATAGACACACACAGACCTAGTTATACACAGTTATACAAACAAATAGAGTGACACGTACCCGCACCCTCCCCCAGCACCTAACCTGAACCTGCCAGCAGCCCCAGCGCTGGCCAACCAGGCGTCTTCCCTCATGCCTGCCTCAGGAGACCTCATCCCGGGAGCGTCGCCCAGAAAGAAGCCCCGCAAGCAGCAGCACATCATCTCCACGGAGGAGAGCGAGATGGTGGAGACCAACAGCACGGATGAGGAGAGGGCCACCGGCAGGCCCCCTACGGGCAGGGCCGAGAGACGCGAGTCACCGCCCAGGGAATACGTCGGTAGGGACCTCATTAGTCACAAAGTGTTGACGTTGTCGAAATTTGAAATATCGACGATTCTGCCTCTGCTCTCTTACACGTGTCTCAATTCTGGCCTTCTTATTGGACAAGAAATTAATTTGCGTGCCTGAGCGAATCAGTGGGAGGGTTGAGTTGATTTCATAACTGTTTTGCTGTATAGCTATTTATTAGTGTAGAGTAGTGGATAAAGATAAAGAAGCACATAAAGAATTGATAATCGGACAAATTTGTGATCTCAAAATGTATGTATTTTGTTGAATATTTAAAAAGTATCGTTCCACTCCTGTAATTCATCACCAGTCCTTCACAGAGGACACTACAAGTGACAGGCATGTTATTAACTGTGACTTGCTCTCCATGTGGCTTGCTTTGCGTTGCAGACGAGGAAGGAGTGCGTTACGTCCCAGTGAGGCCACGGCCTCCTGTTACCCTGCTGCGACACTACCGCAACCCCTGGAAGGCCGCCTACCATCACTTCCAGAGGTACAGCGACATCCGGGTCAAAGGTCAGTACTTGGCAATATGTGATTTTACGATGTCACGTTTATTCCTATATTCATCCCACTACAATCTCACACTATCTCACACGCACCAAAGTCTTACACAAAGCCACATTTTACACAGTATAATTTGAAAAGGCTTGTATTGAAAATGTATTCTACTTATTTGCCTCTCTCAGAGGAGAAAAAAGGCTCCTTACAAGACATGGCCAACCAGAGAGGAGTGGCTTGCCGAGCACAAGGCTGGAAAATACACCTTTGTGCTGCACAGCTCAGGCAGCTGGTAAGTGTTAGTGCTACATCAAAATGCTTGAAGTTTAAATGCTTCCATTTCAGGATATGACTTTATTCAAGTCAAATAAGGCTCGTTTCCGATTCAGGGTAAGCCTACTTCTAGACTAAAGACATTAGACCAGTACTAAGGCTTAATCTCTGTACAAAGAACGGAACATGATTGAGAAGCCCTTGAATGCCGACTGTACGAATGTTGTTTACAGTCGAACTTGGAGCACGATGTATACAGCCGCCTGTCCACCCTCCAAGAGGGCCTGATTCCAAAGAAGAGAGCGGGAGCAGACGACGACCTTCACAGAATCAATGAGCTCATACAGGTAGGTTTACCATTCACAGCTTCCTCATGACGTTTGTCATTTCATTATTTGGCCCAACGTTGGATGCATCTTTAAAGCTCCAAATAACTATTTTATTTTATTGCTTTCCTTTTAATTGCAATTAGTATTGTAATTGGTCTTCCCAAGCCTAGGTCAAACTATAGCTTAACATGCAATGTACCTACCCGTATATTGGCGGGAAATATACTAGCATGCGAAAAGGGCTGTTGACAAACGTCCGCCTGAAATTCAGAGGAATAACGACTTTCAAAAACAGATTTATGTTGCATTCCATGACCGGACAGTGCTGCCAATATGCCAACTTCTCCTATGCAGCTTTAACAGTCCTCTGTTGATGTTTTTCCCCCCAGGGCAACATGCAGCGCTGTAAGCTGGTGATGGACCAAGTCACCGAGGCCAGAGACACCATGATGAAGGTGCTGGACCACAAAGAGAAGGTCCTGAAGCTGCTCAACAAGAACGGTGCCGTCAAGAAGTCCTCAAAGTTGAAGCGCAAAGAGCGCGCATAAGTAGGGGACCCCCACGCTCTTGTCAAAACACCATCGTCCAGTTGCCCCCCCCGGGACGAGGGCGCAGGAGCTGCTTACAAATTTGGTGCTATGACTTTGCTGCGCACAATCGCAGGCACCCTCCCTCGCTGCCTGAGCGGACATGGGAACGGGACAGGAGGGTGCAGGACTTCACAAAACAGGAAATCCCATCTGGAGTAGGTTCTCCTTCAAGACAAGACCCTCAACCCGAGTGTCCACTATCGTAGGCTGTAGTAGACTGGCCGACCGACCGTGCCCCCCCCCTCTTCCATTTTGTTTTTGTTACTCTAATTTTGATGACCCTCCCCAAAAGACCATTTGTAGTGACTTTTCTTTGTAATCCTTCTTTTGCAGGAGATTGTAGAAATATTTATCTTAAATTGGCGCTCCTCCATATAATGCTATGGAGTGTCTGAACAGAGCAGTGTGTCCCGGATTTGCCTTGCCCCATCAGTGATCAAAGTATATTTCAGTTGAAGTTGGAAGGACCACAGCGTTGTTTTATGGCGAAAATAAAGAAAAAATCACCTAAAAGGAATAATTTAATAATTCTTGTGTATACAGAGTAATCTCAATCTTGACTTTGTGAGCGCTTTTCATCAATCTGTGCCTTCATCAACTTGTTATAGACCGAGAAGTGTGAATGCTCTTTTACGTGTTGTGTTGGAAGAGAATTTATTGTGCAGGGGTTAGCTTCTGTGCTTCCCTTGTTCCACACAGAGCATCCTGCATTAGTTTTTATGTTAACCTAAAATTTGATCAAACAGTGTGGCAAAATGATCATCCGTCAACTACAACGTAAAGTTCGAAATATGTTTCTTTGGAGTATAATTATGAATAAAAAACCCCAGCGAGCACACTAAAGACTATTACGAATAGAAACCCGGGAGCAACAGGTTGAATTGACTGACGCTAGCATACAAAAAATGTGTCATAGTTGTTAATTTGACGAGAGTATACTGTATATGCAGGGTTACCTTTTTTACATGTAAAACTGCTTTGAATCGACCATAAAACATAGTGGTTATCATGCAGTCGTAAGTGTACATTAATCTGCTTTCAAAAGGTACAGTGCTTGAAGATGGCGTTGTTCTCGTGTAATTAGAATGGTGGAATGCATTTGTGTTTGTGTAAAACTCTGTATATGTGCTAATTGTTTTTCCATCGACATGGTTCTTTGAGGTTTTGTACTTTATGGAAACATTTCGTGCTGTGAGGAGGCGCTTCACTTTGAGTGTAACGGTGACATTGTGGGATGAAGCAAGCCGCCAACATCCAGCTACTGTACATAGTTTTGTCTGTGCAATTATAGTAAAGCTACTTCAACAATACCTGCTGCCATCTAGTCTGTTGTTGTTTTTTAATATTACTTCTGTTTTGAGTCATACAGCCATGTTGTATTTTTCTTTAGATAATTATAATATCTTGTATGGTTTTTCATTGTCCTGTATTTCCTTTTTTGTTTTTTTTGTTTTTTTTCTGTTACTCATAGTGTTTAACAGACAGATTTAACAGACCCCACCCTAGGAGATTCCATTTTTAGCATCTGTCCTGTGAACCCTAAAGGAAATTAGTATGTATATGTTGCTAAGAGTAACTATGACGGCTAAGTAGCTGTTGGCAAACCGTTTGTAGACATTCCATACTTATTCATTATCTATCTATTTACAACATAATAACCTCACATCGCAGTAAAGAGACCTGATATTATTTCACCTAGATTACCTCAACGGCTAAGGGTCAGTTGTGAAGTTGCCTTAGGAATTTGTCACACCTCCTGTGCTTATTGTTCATTATATTTAGTAATTTAGTTTGTCTTCCAAGTCATGTTGTTTTGTTATTGTAATCTTCATGTGGAGGACGGATGAAATATGTAAATGGAAAAAGGTTTATAACTTTTTTTTTTTCAAGTCAGGAAACTATGCTCACACAGGATCTTTGGTTGAGGAGTATTCCTTTTTTTTTTAAACTAGGTTCAGAGAAGTTTTCATACTTAAACATGCTATCGCTCACATTTTGTAAGCCATCCTAGTTATAATCTACAGCACAAATAAGTACGTAAATCTTCCACTGTGTTTTTGAGTTTTTTGTGTTTAATCTTTCAACTGTTTAATGCTTTTTTTGTGATTGATGCATAATTTGCTGTTTTTTAGCATCCTTGTAGTCCCTTTACCTTCTGAATTTAAAATTAATTGTTTATCATAGTTTCTTCAAGATCCAGAAATTAAAAAGATGCATTTAAGAAATATAAACACTAATGTTTTGATAAAAGCTGATTCTTTGGACATACATTTATGGCTTGTGATAATTATTTTTCTTCCTTCCTGGATTTTCTGGGTGGAACTGCAGCTGGCAGATTTAGCCTCAGCAGGAGCAAAGTCAAAGGGCCATAAAAGTGAGCTACGATGGTAAAGCTCTTTGTTTCCTTGTCCCTTGATTCAAGGAAGACAGGCTGACTGACTGGACGTATGTCATTATGATTACTGGAAGATATCATCAAAAAGGCATATAATTTATAGGTAAGTACGGACATGATACAACTTTACTCATGGTATATAATTAAAAAAAATAATTTTATGGTCGTTTTTGTTAGTCATGTTTGTCAAGATGATTGACTGGTTATTTTCATATTTAACCAATATGTAAAAGAACTTTAAGCCTGCTTTAACCAGCCCAATTACAATGACTGGGGGTATAACTAGCTTGAGAGAACACACAAACGCCAGCTGTATAGCGATGGTTAAAACATTAGAACAATTAACACGTTCAATTTCTACTTTCTCCCTACAGGCTGAGAACAGATTTGCACTATGTTGGACTTAAAGACGGTAATTTATTAAACGTGCAAACGCAAACATGAATGGCAAATAAAGATGGTTGTAAAAAGTTTAAACCCTGTCCCCAGTTAATCCTGTTATTCTCGCCTTTACTCCAACCAGGGTGACTTTGTGTGGGTTGAATCTAGTATTGGGGTGCCAATTGGGGCCGAGGTCAAGCTGAAAGACACTGGCAAGCTTCAGCTGATTGATGATGAAGGAAAGGTACCTAATAAAAATAAAATAAAAACTTTTATTTTTTGCATCTGTTCCCTGAACAAGTCAATTTGGAGCTTTATCGGCCCGCATGAGGTTTAGTCCTCATGATGTCATCCATGCAGGAACACAAGATCAACCCCAAGAAGGATGGCATCCGACCCATGCACCCGACCTCTGTGAAGGGCGTGGACGACATGATAAGACTAGGTGACCTCAATGAAGCAGGGCTTCTGAGGAACCTCCTGGTGCGACACAAGGAGGGCATCATCTACGTATGTTGGCCGTTTCTTGCCAATTGTAGGGGCCCCTCTATTTTTATGGTGCCAATAACTCGCAATGTTCTGCCGTCTATGCTTGTCTTTCGTTTCTGTGAATTGCTCTCTGTCACAGACTTTGCCCCCGTGGTTTATCACAGTCATGTTTGTCTCCATAGAGACAGATTAGCCTCTGTGAAGAAAAAAAACACATTGCATTTGCCACGGCATCAAAGCCCACCAGTGTGTCTTTAATTATAAATCAGGCCATTTTGAAATACAAGAACATTACTGCTGTATTACTGTTTTCAACATTGTGATTCATGGGAGGTTTAACACAGATGTTCTGTATATGCGTGTAATTCGCCAGTGAATCCAAAACCATCTTCACTGAGCCGCTGCCTTAAATACGCCGAGGCCCCCTGGGGTCATTGGCTCGGTTGTGGGCTCATAACATAACATAATGCCTTGTTCATACACTCCACTACACAAGTGCACACTTGTCAACAGTGCCTACTGTTTGACAGCTAATGTCCCTTCTCTGTGTCACAGACGTACACAGGCTCCATTCTGGTGGCGGTCAACCCTTACCAGCTGCTTCCCATCTACACCACGGAGCAGGTGCACATGTACACCGACCGGCGGCTGGGTGAGCTGCCCCCGCATGTGTTCGCCATCGCGGACAGCTGCTTTTTCAACATGCATCGCAATCGGAAGAACCAGTGCTGCATCATCAGGTCCTGTCAGATATCAGGCCTCCCTTCTTTTCTTTTGTTTTCTTTCTACATACAAAATACAAGATAACACCCAGGCTACCAATATTGATGTTCTTTCAGATCCAATGGGTTGTACTTAACAGACGGGCCTGATGGGCATTCCAGTTAGGCGTGTTGTTACTCACTCTTAACTGTTTCTTTCTCAGTGGAGAGTCAGGGGCCGGGAAGACAGAGAGCACCAAACTGATGCTGCAGTTCCTGGCTGCCGTGAGCAGCCAGCACTCCTGGATAGAGCAGCAGATTCTAGAAGCCAACCCCATTTTAGAGGGTACAGAACCATCAGCATAAAACACACGGAGAAACTATTATATTGGTGTGTTGCTTAAAAAAAATCAAATTTATTTCTCCTGCTGTCCCTCCTCGTAGCCTTTGGCAACGCTAAAACCGTCCGTAACGACAACTCGAGTCGCTTTGGGAAGTACATCGACATCTATTTCACCAGCGGTGGGGCAATCGAGGGGGCCCGCATTGAGCAGTACCTACTGGAGAAGTCGCGTGTTTGTCGGCAAGTAAGAAACATAAGTCTGGCTTAGTCATGTTCGCGTGTGATGAAAGTCTCATTTCATGATGAAAGTTTAATTTTGGCTACAAGGGCCGTGGTTGAGCTTTTGCTTGTCCGTGTTAATACATACACAGACAGTACAGTACACACTACTTGGGGCATGTACTTTGTCCAATCATGTGCCACAAATATGCATTCAGATGCAATAGTGATAGTCTGTCACTTTTGCTGAAAGTAGTTCCTCTCAGTCGAGGGATTTCCTGAAGTGTTATGCATTATGCATACGCTATATATCTGCATACCCATAAGGCCCATCCTAACATGCTATCACTTTAATGTAAATACACAGAGATAAGTGCCTTTTCTGTGCAGGCACCCGAGGAGAGGAACTACCACATCTTCTACTACATGCTAATGGGCATGACGGCTGAACAGAAGAATATCCTTTCCCTAGGGAGCGCTGCCCAGTACAAATACCTGACCATGGTATTGAAATACTCTTAGCTCTTCTTGAAACACGAGGCTGAAATAAACCATTCTAACTGAGCTTCATGTTGCCAGGGTAACTGTACCAGCTGTGAAGGGCGTGATGACATAAAGGAATATGCCCACTTCCGCTCAGCGCTTAAAATCCTAACATTTACAGAGAATGACGCCTGGGAAATCTCCAAACTGCTCGGTGCTATCCTTCACCTGGGCAACGTGGAGTTTGATGGTTAGAGAAGCAGGGTTTTACAATGGAACAAAACTCATACGTATCACGGTATATAAAAATGAAGTCATATTTTCTTTTTCCTCTTTAACTTTTTTCTTGTAATAAATCAGGCACCATAATAAATAATCTGGAGGGGTGTGACCTCCGCCCATCGTCCCATTTCAAAATGGCTAGCCAACTTTTGGAGGTACGTACTTTTCATTAAAGCACATATCCCCTTAAAACTGCTCAGCTGTGGCCTCATTTATCCCCTGTTCGTCAGGTGGACCCCAAAGCATTGGAGAAGAGTTTGACAGAACGCTCCTTCATGACAACCAGAGAAAGTGTGATTAAACGCCTCACCTCTGCCCAAGCCGTGGACGGCAGAGATGCCTTTGTGAAGGTTGGTAGAAAATGTGTTATTCATTTTAAACTGTTCCCTATTGGTAGCTATGACCTGAACACACCCCAGAAACCATTAGCCATTAGACCATTAGATACTGTAAATCAAATGCATTATTTTCTAATAATATGTTCATCCAATTATCCATGTTTCTGCTGATGTCCTACTATTATTTTTTCTTTATGATTTTTTCCCCCCAGGCCATTTATGGAAGACTTTTCGTCTGGGTCGTAGAGAAAATCAACACTGCCATTTTCAAGCCCCTTCCGGAGGATTCCCAAGAGAGCCGACAATCGATAGGCTTGCTTGACATATTTGGCTTTGAGAACTTTAACAAAAACAGGTTGGTATTTGCAGTTTGTCAACAGTAGAGATGTTTATTTCCCTTATTTTTTTACCCACAGCAGTAATACATGTATAATATATTTGAAGATACATCAATTGTGTTATAGCGACATGCATGTATAATGAACCCCAGAACCCCTAATGTCTGCCCCATCTCAAGTTTATATTTTGAAACACAACACAATAAAGGTGTGGGTGGTTGAAGGGCAATGGGTAGAGAGGGGAGTTAGCTTATGAGAGCAATACAAGGAGTGGTAAACATGAGTGTCAGCCACTCCGCACTTGGGCGGAGATGGGGCATGCGCTGTCAGTTTTTCAAACTCAAATGTTTTTGTAATGCTAATTTTAACCACAAGAGTTAGTCTGCATTGCACAAACTTGGAGAGTGTACCTTTTGAAATGTATTTTGCACATGTACAGTAAGATGTATATTATTTCTGTATGGGGTTTCAGAGATTTAATTATTCAATTAAAAAAACCTTCTTTAATTAATTGATCTTACCTCTGCTGTAGTTTTGAGCAGCTGTGCATCAACTTTGCCAACGAGCAGCTGCAGCAGTTCTTTGTCCGCCATATTTTCAAGCTGGAGCAGGTGGAGTACGCACATGAAAACATAACGTGGACGCAAATCGACTACAAGGACAACCAGCACACGCTGGATGTGCTGGCCAACAAGTCTCTCAACATGCTGGCCCTAATTGACGAGGAAAGCAACTTCCCACAGGTTCATGTCCTCCTGTGATTATGTTGGTACAACAGGATGGCTGACAAATTAAAGGAGGTTTTTCCAGTGTGTTCTCTGGTTCATTTGCAGGGTACGGATAATACACTGCTGCAAAAGATGAATAAGGTCCACGGTAAAGGGGACATTTATATTACCCCCAAGAACAACTATGAGACAGTGTTTGGAATCCAGCATTTTGCTGGGGTGGTCTACTATGATTCAACAGGTATTTCTATAAACAAATCAAACCACAGAGGAAGAAGGAACTACAGGTCCTTCTTGGTGCTACAGGTCCTGTGTGATATCCTCATTGTTTTTGTGCTCTCCTCATTCATCGTGGTTTTAGGTTTTCTGGAGAAAAACCGCGATGCTCTCAGCTCTGATCTCATTCAGTTGGTGGAGACCTCGACCAACAAGCTCTTTAAACAGACTTTCCAGAAAGAGCTCCAGTCTAGTGCGGTCAAGAGCAGTGCTAACCCCAAGTTGATCCTGAACACCTCAAAAAACTCCCTGCGGGTCAGTACAGCCTTTTTAGACCTAGGCCTTCTCTCTCTGATCGTGTCCATATTCTTGTGTCATCGTTCTGAAAACAAATAAAATCATTTGTATTTCAGTGGTTCTTAAACTGTGGGTTGGAACCCATCAAAGGCTTGCAAGATTCTTTTAGGGGGGAGTGAAATTACTT
>JAOEHI010027893.1:0-22591 GCA_025447815.1 Percopsis transmontana
CCCCCTTCGGTGGGTTCGGTGAATGCGCATATGAAACTGGTGGGGTTCAGTACATCCAACGAGGTTAAGAACCACTGTTAGAATGACCCATTATAAACATCAAGTTACATTTTAAGAAGGACTTCTTCTTAGAAGATGTCCTCCCATCCCTGATGTAAATGTAGACCAATTGCTCCCCAACATGCTAACTAAATGTGGTTTAAGAACCTTTGTGGGCAATAATGTCCTAATGAACAAAAACTGCAAACCAAAGCATGTTTCATAGAACAATGGCACTGAATCTTTCTAATGCCATTGCACACCTACAGTGTGTGCGTCAGACAATTCCAAAGCACAGCTGATTATGAACCGTTTGAAAAGGACAGAAGTCTTGATGTGATAATACAAGAAAAGATGAAAACATCAACCGCTGACACCAAGCTGCGTTGGGAAGCGGGGGCTGGGTGAAAGAAAGCAGAAAATATGGTATTCATCACATCCAAAAAAAAAACTACAAATGTTCATTTCCCCTAACAAAGGGAATGCTCTGTTCAGCATTCTGGGCAGACGTCTGGGACAATATTAACATGCCTATAGCGTGTAACAGCAGAATGCAACGGCTCTGGGCTATAACAGGGGAACAGAGACAGGCTATTAGCTGCATACAGATACATTTCAAATGCACCCCAATGCCCAGGTGACAACACAACTGGTTTGCTTCAGTGAGCCACAATACAGCTCGGACATAGCATCCTTCCTGTGTGTCTGTTTTCAGGCAGGCTTTTAAACCCCAGAGTAGATTCCTTGCCGTCACACGTTCAGCGGGGCACTATACCTTCCCAAATGCTACTCCTCATAACCCCCGGCTAATGGACTGCATCCTGAACCATAGCTGCGATGCCCCTCGAGAGATAAGGCCCTGGGACGAGCAGTGGCATCCTGGAGGCAAAAATGAGCCTTCTGTCTCTTGGCATGGGCAGAGGGAAAAAGGAAAGGCTTGGTGAGGGACGGCCATTATTCAGACGGTGGGGTGCCTGCCCGCTGTCTGTCTGAGCATCAGTCACTCTCTCTGGACGCCTTTTCCACATCCAGCCTGCCTGCCATCTCATCACAATACGGCGTCATACACAGGCACAGGAGAGAGGGAGGGTGGCCGAGATGGGAAGGGAAGGGGTAAACTAATGAATTAAGAGGGTCAAACTACAGAGAATGTGGATGGGGGATAAACAGTCAGGTGGACAGACAGACAGGAAACACGTCTCTCTCTCTCTCATACACACACACACACAAAAAGGTTACTTAGCTAGCTGCTCTGTCAACTGCACTGTGTAACAGGCAAATAGGTATGACGTGGGGGTGGTGGGCCCCCCCCCCCCCCCCCCCCCCCCAGAACTCCTCCTCGCCCCCTCTCTTCACTCCCAGGAGGCCATGTCCTCTTGAAGTCTCCTCATCATCATTTAGCCTCATTAGGCTGTCACTGCAGCGATACAGTTACAGGAAGGGACTCAACGAAACCGAGCAAACCCCCCATCCAGGCCTGGTCTCACTTCCTCCGTCTCGGCGTTAATGTACACGGCTTAGCCAGCATGCTGAGTGACAGCAGAAGGACGGCCCCCTTTTAAAACGTTCTACTGTGGTAGCCCCACAGAGAGCGGACGGGGCCTTTGTCACGCCTCTAGGGCCGCTACTTGACCTCGGCCAGAGAACCAGCCATGGCACGTACACATACCTTCTTTTTAACTTTAATTATGGAAATACACCCGTGATTATAACCCCTTCAATTATAATCAACGGATTGTCTTTTAGAAGCACTCCAGTTGATCCCATAATCTAATCAAATTAGAGCATGCGGTTGTAATGGACAGACAATCTGTTTCTGGTTGATTTGAGCTAATGTATGCCTGCAGTCCAGTCCCTCCACTTACCCTTGAGAAGGGCAACATTTATGCAAATTGGCCAGTTTCATGCGTGCAGTGGTCATGCAGCTGCTCTGCCATGCTTTATCTTGAGAAATACATGGCGGGTAAGGCCGCTTTATTCATATTGCTATGATGATCTACATGTCTTTTTTTTAAAATGAGACCTTTTTAAGCTCAAAGTCTGGTAACACTTTTAATACACTATGACCCTCATTACATGTGATTCATTGTGAGAATGTGTTAACGTTGATTTTTAGTATACGTGGAGTATACAGTACATTTGTGTGTGTGTGTGTGTGTGTGTCCCTTGTGCTTGGGCGTAAGGTTAATCTATGTGGACCTGCAGTAGCTCACTGTTCTCCTCTGGGATGCATACATGGGAGCAGCTGGGCTGGTGTTAGTTGCCCCTAGGACGCGTTGTTTCCGCATGCATACAAACACTATCACTCAGGGGTTATGGGGGGCTGCCTGAGGCTAGTTAAAGAGGGCGAGTTAGTATTGTTTTAGTATTTTCTCTTTGCTTCAAACTCAAATCAGGCCCAAATGGTATGGACTGGTCTATTTCTGTGTTGCAACAAGTAGCATCACACTAATGAATATGGTTCTGATTCCACTTATCAAATCTAATTCCTGAAATTTAATTTTCTTTTCAACATACACAACTTGCTGAATTGTCCTTGAACAAGACACTAAATCAGTCTACTTTAGGCTAATTGTTTCCCCATCCACTTCCAGTTGAATAAGATAGTTGGTGGTTCAGTTGATGATTATGTTTTTGTGAACTTGTCACAAGGATTGCTGTGTTGACAACCTTTGACCTCTTGGCCAGAATGCTCTTGAGCTCAAGTGTTGAAAGTATGCCTGTCGCATTAACCACTGTATAGCTGTTGGGCCAAGTTATCCACTTCCTCATTTATCTTTTTCACATGCAGTCTATTATGGGGATGCCAGTACAGTGTACTGGGAGGCCTGCACAATATGCTGAAAAGGGCATAAATGGCTCTCATCTAAACAAGAAAATACAACCATATCTTGGGATATTATTAGTGTTCACGTTGGAGATTTAAAAGGACACGTTTTGAGTGAGCTAGAGAGAGCTTTTTGTTTTCCCATTATAATTTATAGAGTCTTAACAGCGGAGTTCTCCAGAACTCTAAATTTAATTGTTTAGATTTGATTTTGGTCACAAACCATAGCCACAGTTGGAAAAGGTCACAAAAAGTCAACACACAAAAAATGTCAGAAATACAGCATACCACGGGGTTGAAACAACTTAACTCGCCACAGAAACTTCCAAGCACAGTTCATGTCAAGAATGTGCCTTTTCCTCTGAGGCTGGTTCATTGCGATGTCACGTTCTTCAAAACCTTCAGTAACCGTTTAGTTGTTGTTGTATCTGACTTTCATAGCAGTCTGTTTGTCAGTCAGAGGTAAAGACCTGCTCTCCATCTTCCAGTAGGCTGAAGATCAGAGGATAAGAAGAACTAGATGATAATCATTCGAAACAGACATGATGGCGTGCGTCACGCCTTGGTGGGCCAGGAGAAAGGCATTGTGTTTGGAAAACGTCTGTGTGGCCGTGTGTGGTTTGCTACCTTATGTCATACTGTATGCCGCTGCTACAATTTGCAGGCCTAGACTTGGCATCTAATGGAGAGTTCCCCTCCGTATTTAAGAGAAGATGGGGGTTAAGTACCGCTCCCCCCTTTCTTTAGACCTCATTAGCACAACCTTAATCTTCAGGGGAAGGTGTCACTGTCTGTCCTCCATTCCAGGCATCCTGCTTTTAATGAGAACATTCTTCTGTATGTAATTCATGTAATTCAGGTACAACTTCTAGACAGCTGGACCTCAGCTCAGGCTTAGCATCAGCTTGAGATTTCTTATCTCAGAAAAGCACATCTAATGCTAGGAATGTAAAGCTTGTATTTAGATGTTAAATGCCTGACTAGATTGTGTTATGGAATCATAAACAAGTAACAGATGTTCATAGCCTGCTGGTGCATGAACCTCTAACAGCCACAAGCATTAGGCCTATGTCGTTTTTGAGGAATTGATTCCATTGAAACGTGTGCATGCTGCAGTGCTTGGATGATGTGTGGCTATTAGCAGCCTCTCTGCTACTGGGAGCAGCAGGAGAGAGGGTGGGGTGAAACAGAGGATGGGCTCTGGGAAAACAATACTACAGGGGATGGTAGACTTATTAGACACAATTACTTGGTAGTATCATTAAAGGGACACTTAATTTGTGTTACCCTTGTGGTTGAAAGCAGCATTACAAAAACATTGTTTTGGTTTGAAACTCTGAGATCGTGTCACGCATCAACAAACATCAACTGTGAGCTGGGGCAGAAATCTTTTGTTCTTGGGGTGCTGTAATAGAATCGATGAGTGTACCTTTAATAGATTGGTAAAAGGGAGAGCTGGAAAGCAGGAGGAAGGCCTGAAGCTTCTCTTTACCTCTCTACTCTGCTTTGTGTAGTGGCTTGAGGTGGATGAATGGATGAGGCTTGTTACCTCTTTCATGTCCCCAACCAGCCACTTGTTTTCATCCATGTTCTCCATTCATCTCCTGTGGCATTGGGCGCTTATATTTCCTTCCTCCTTTCCTTGAAATCTTTGCTTTACTCCCTATCCCTCTGGCCTGTTTTTTTCTACCATATTTTTCTTCATTACCCACACTCCTTTTCTTTCCCTCAGAATTAAGAGTGGGAGAAACATCCACTCCCCCGTGTAAGCAGGTCCACACTTGTAACGTCGCGTCTGCAGTGACACAGACGCAGCAGTCGGGCCGGTGACTGAAAAGCTAGCTGCGTGGGTGGGTGATGGGCCTGTGTGTTGTTATTTACCGCTCTGCACTCAGGTGGTGTGTCCAGAATGCCTCTGGCCCACCGCCTACATCATACGTCTTCCTGTCCATGCGCCCCTCCGTTCCCATGGCAACCGGCATCGGCATAGCAATTGAGCTTCTACCGCAGCATTGCCAGTGGTTGTTGGTGCAGGGATCACTGTGTATTGCTTGTGTTAAATGTAAACTGTGGTTGTGGGTAAATAGGGTATCCATTGACAGCCTCTACATAGATTGAATCCATAATATTAACATGTGTCCATATCAGTTCTTTACATATTTGAGCTTTATATTACAAGTGTGATGTAAATAAATACTCCAAAACCTACAGAAGGTAGCAAACATCTACCCTTTTACTAGGAGGGCAATGAAAGTAAATACCCTCTACTATAAAATGAGACATGCACTGTATTGCCCGGGGTCTACTGGATGGAGCCAACCTCTTATTAGTCTTTCAGAACATCTCTGTATTATTTATTCATAGCCTACATGAGCATCCCATTATGATAAAAGTACGTTTTACAATCCTTTCCAATGTTTTAAATGGCTGACTGAGAGGAATAACCCAAGCAGCTGTTGCACTCCTCTGTTCCCATCTTAATAAAGACGGCCCCAGCGGGTAGCCTTGCTGGAGGACACGCGCCACTGTGACACCCAGGGAAGGAAGTGCAGTGGTGTCCCTTCAGACAAACCCAGTTCTCCCATTTAAATTCAAATAAGGTCCACGGGACAGAGTGGGGGCCGGCGATGGAGGGAGGGAGAGGGAGAGCGTAGAAACAGATGAATGTGTCAGCAGTCCCCGCCTCCCAGTGTTGGAGCATGAATGGGGCTGCCCACCCCTCTCTGCAAGGGGTCCCTCCCCCTGTATAGCATGTCTGTTTGTTACATAGGCTGGATCACAGTGAGTGTCCATTTCATTGTAGTCTATCAAGCATGTCTTCAAGGAAAAAACAGTCACTGCGTATGCAAAAGCCAACCCTACTATTGCATTGTGTTTGCATGGTAATCCTACATGCAATCAATGTCGATGTATTTTCACCCAAGATAGTTCACAGCTGGTATCCAATCTGATACATGCATTATACATAGCATTAAGAGTGCAATGCCTGTGTGTTTATCTTGCCAACGTTTCAAAAAATACCAGACAGCTTCCAGATGTGACCGTTTACAGCTCCCAGTTGAATTGATAATTTGGAAAATAAATGTTGCGAATTTAAGATACACAGCAGCTCCAACTTTGTAATCTGCAGTTAAATTTGTGCTGCAGTAGATTTTTTTTTTTAGACCTGTTGACTACTTAATACTGAAATGTGAAACACAAAAGCTTTGCTAAGCTACTGTCATACATGCTCAGTGTGTACGGCAAATGGAAGAGGCTGCACCAGGGTGCAGATGAGGGCATTATGAATTCACTTTTTAATCCATCACACTGGTGCTTTGACAAACCTTTAAACTAACTCGTGGGGGGAAAGCATCTCGTTTCTTGACTTGAATTAAGAAAAACTTGAATAGGCCTAACTAGAGTGGTACTGACACAGCAAGCCTTCTAAAATATTCATGGCATTTGACTTGTGAGTGTAATCCCCCATTCAATCATAACTTAATGCCAACGATGGTAAAATCATTGGCATGCCTGAAAAGACTCATTCAGACACATGATTTCTCTTCTTTTCTCTTCCACCCTGCGTGTCCCAGCTGTGGGGAGTGCTCTGGTGTTATTAAATTTAAAGTAGGATTTGAGTGACCCTACTAATTTGTTCTGTCATATGACTCATGAAATTTACTGTAGTCAGAAAACACTTGTAATTAGCTTGTTATTAGAGATAGCATATACATACACAAGGATTACTACTACTACTACAACTAGTTGTAGTACTATGGGAGTGTTGTAGTACTTAGAAGTATTTGTACAACATACTAGGGAGTGAGGTAAGTGTGCTAGTAATTTTCTGGTCATGCTGTCTGTCTATATAATACATTTCCTGTCTCAGTGGGGTGATGTGTCTGCCCCAGTTGGGGAGTTTCCAGATTAAATGTTTTTGGGTCAGTCAAGTGAAGCCTGAACTTTGATTCCATGCTCATACTGCAGGCTTTGTCTATCACTGCTTTTCGGCCGTACCGTGTGGGAAGAGACACACATACAAAGCCGGTGACCCCTATCCCGCTCATACTCCACTAAAGACAGTCATTATCTCTACGTCGCTGGGTAAGGGGGCCTGCATTGATCAGTATTGATTGGAACTGTATTTGTCAGACAGCAATTGGGACTCTGCCTCAGTACACAATGTCTGTTTGGTGCCTACTCAAGTCCCTCCCCCATAGAAATACCCCCCAGTTCACCCTGCTCCTCCTGTCTCACTAATATTTTAAGGCCCTGCCCCCCGCCCCGACCTCGGTCACTCAGCATGGCGACCGCTAATCAAAGCAGTCCAGCTCCTTTACGTGGCTTCACTTTACCATCCTTCAGGGATGGGTTGGGCAGAGAGAGCCTGGGATATGAACAAAGTAAGGGGGAGTACATCAGAAACCAAAAGAGGAACCAAATCCCAACATACGCAAGTTACTGTCTGCACATTTTAATGTAGTCATCAGCTGATGTTGTGTTTTTGGGTGGGGTTCATGGCTTGCGGTGTGGCTTGTCGACACCTATTTGTCTGATCGTGCGTGCATGCGTAAACTGTTGCTGTTCATGTATTCTGTAATAGACTTGTAATAGACCGGGCCTTGAGCCTTTTTTTCTTTTTTTGTGGTTATCTGGACACGTCAACAATGATAAACTATAGCCCACATAGCTGACGAGAGGGGGAGTGTTAGCAGCTGCTTTGCATTGACACACACACCTCTAATAATCACACACTCTTAATAATACCCTGCACTCCCCATACCCCCAGAAATTGTGAGAAACAAAGTTAAGCTTTGACTTAATTAATTTGGTGAATTAATTACTTAAAATATTCCTGCATAGAATATTATTAGAATATTATTAAAGAATCCTCTGTTTTAGCTCTCTAAACTAAGTGACTAATGTAATCTTGACAATATAATTTTTTTTTACTCTTTTAGAATAAAAAAAATCCCCTGCATTGTGATCACTGCCCTGTGTCAACAAACTCCGACCACGCCCGCTTCACCTGCACAGCTGTCACTGGAACAAGGTAAATTAGCAGCCCTTCAAAAAAAAAAAAAGTTGCAACATCACATTGATTACAGTAATAATACCCATAGAGTAGTTGTGAATAGCGTGTTTGTGTGTGTTTTTGCGTGTTTGTGGGCGTTATGAACTGCTGTCTCACCTGTGGTTTCTCTCTGCCTCACGTGTTGGGGAATCCCTGCTAAATGACCACAAGGAAAGTCAGAGAGACACTCATCAAAGGCACTGTACCTTTCTGATAGTACATACAGTAATGGATTATATTACTGGTAGTTTGCAGTAGGCCCTATGTGCTGTGGTCAAGAGGAAAAACAAAATGTTTTCAGAGTAGTTTGTGATTGGGGTTAAGAGATGCACCATAGAACAAGACGGATTTAGTTAACTTTAAAGGAGTTTTACCCCTCATGATAACTGTACTACACACAAAATGCACAAACCTTTTGTTAGTCACAATAATGTGGGTTGGTAGGTCTTGCCCTGTAATCCACCAAGCCAACGGCAGCGTCTGCTTGGTTTATTCAACAGTCGACAAGACCACCAGCAGAAAGGTAGAGATTCAGTTCCCAGTGAAATATATAACAGTCATAATGCAAATGAATAAACTGCTAGAGTTGTGTAGAGACAGGAAGTTAGTTTACTCTCAGCTTTAAACGTTAAACGTGACCGAAACTTACAGTCATTATTTTAGTATTTGTTTAACTTTGTTGTTTGAGCTCAGACAGCAGAGGCAGATATATAAATTAAGTGCTGATGTTGATTCATGCCAAGCCATTGACAATCACCATTTTGTTTAATTTGGTCATTTAATGCAGTGGTTCTCAACTTTAAGTCGCAACCCCCCAGAATAATCAGATTGGTGTTTGCGACCCTGCACTCTGCCCGCTCCCTGCACTTTCTTGCCCAAAGACAGAATAATACATTTTGGCTTTAGTGTAAGTAACTGCATCATCACAGTCAACAAGTGTGCGTTAGGACTAAAAGAACAAAAATGGAAAGAAATACATTCTCATATTACTGAGGAAACTGGGCCTGTTAACAGAGTTGTGGTCTTACAGGCCTTAGTTTAAGAACTGTTTTCATATCTATTTTACTGTACACCTGTTCTGTTTACAACAGTTCATTCAGTACATTTTCCTGTAATAATGGAGATTGTCTGTTTTTGACACACTTCCATTTAAAGGGAGGAGTGTTGGCTATCAATCAGTTAATTATTTTTAATAGTAGCGTAGCAAGGACATCATTCACTTACCCTCATACGTTTTAGTGGATGGCTGGGCCTGGTTATTTGAACAAAGCGACTCTTTTTTTTTTATGTTGAAGACTGCCACACAAAGATCATCTTCAACTCTGAGCCATGATCTGTATTTGTTCTCGATGAAAGTCAGTGTGGAAAATGTCTTTTCACATAAATATGTAGATCCAAACAGAGTGAATACATCCATTGCAGCTTTTGAGAGTCCTGAGCACAACAGCGCATCCTCCAGTTCCGACGGCAGGTGTTGCACACTGGAGGTGGTGTGCTATGTTCAAATAGGCAGGCCCAGCCAAGTGAATGATGTCCTTGCTACAAAACGATAAAAAAAGACGTTTTCATCTCTTGGGAGGTATCTGTTGAAACTGTTGAGCAGGCTTTGGAGAGGTGAGTGGCAATAATCCCTTTCATTATTTGGACGCTTATGTCATAAATGTGCATAAAGTCCTTGAGCTCAGGGCAAATTTCAACACCGCCCTCCTCGACTCGCACAGCCCAGCGGTTACCTTGTCACAAAGAGCAAGGACACGTGTGAGTTTAGTCCCTTCATAATTCCCTGCATAGCACCGGAGCTGGAAAACTGTGTTTCCTGTGCAAGTATTCTCCAGTGGCGTGCAAAACAACATTTCCTCATGCATTTTTCTGTCTTATCTGTATCTTACAAATATAAGCAGCTTTGCATCACCTGACGCATCTGTAGATTCGTCCATTTCCAGCGAAAATCTTCCACTTTTATTTATTCTGTCCATGACCTGGTTTTTAATGTTGTTTGCCATGTCATGAATGCGCCGCCGTATTGTGTATTTCGACAGTGGAATAGTCTGTTAGATATTTTTTCACCATGCCATACCTTCATCATTGCAATGGCTGAGGGGATTTTTAGATTGAGCCACCAGATATGCCACTTCATATGAAACTGCCAGGGCCTTAGCAGGGACTAAAGCGTACTCACTCACCACTGTCTTTTGGCTCCGTAGTTCTCCCTCCATCCATCGAAAAAAGTTTTTTTTGAGTTGTGTTTCGTTTCCAAATGTCTCAAGTTTAACTGGTTTTAAGCTTTCATGTACAAGCACTTCTGAACAGATAACACACTGAGGATTCACGTTGTTTTAGGCTATGCATGTAAATCCATATTTCTGAAAGTCAGGCTGATATTTCCAAAGCTTGTTGACAGCTTGGGGCTCTGTTGGAACCACTGGAGCCTTACGTGATCACTGGTGCAGGCAGTAGAATGTAAAAAACAGTTCCCAATCTAACATTTATTTTTATTTTTATATTTGTTTACACAACCATATGGCGACCCCCAGGTTGAGAACTACTTATTTAGTGGAGCGACTTAGAATTGAGTATAATTAAAAGTATTACAAGGAGCAGCTAGTTGATTAGCATCTTGCTCAAGGATGCTACAGGTAGGCCAACTCGGGGGGGCTCTAACCCATGTCCTTCCGCCTGGGAGTCACACCAGACTACTAGACTATCCTAAACTATCTTGTTCCCACCATACATGGAATGTTTATGACGCATGCACGCTGCAACCAAATCATGTAAATGACTGTGTGCCTTAGAAAAACACTTTTGGAAATGGAAAAGCCAAGTTAAAGCCTCTAAGTGGGCAGGCCTCTGTCCTTCTCATGTGTCCTTGGCCAGACACTTAATCCCTACTATCTACACGGTGTTGTTCTGTAGCTGACCTCATGTCCGCGGAAGGGGTCAAGCGCTGAAAATGTCCACAGCAGGCATCAGTGAGTGTATCACATGGTTGCAGACTATTGACATCCAGGGGAGAGTGAGACATCTTACAAAACTCTGCACGGTCCAAACATACTCATCACCTTACACCTTATTTATCTCCACCTCCCTCTCTTTCACTCCTCTTCTTTTGAGGAAGGGTTGCCAGAGCAATGTAGGCCGTGCTTCGTGAGCAACCCTCTCTATGCAAATCATTGGAGGTTGCAGTGTGCGTGTTTTAAAGTGATGCCCACTGAAACCATCTTCCAGTGGCACTTCTGCTTTTGGGCATTTTTTGCATGTGTGCGTGATGGATCAGACAATCTGGTAGACACACGAGCAGATAGAACTGACAATCCAGTGAGGGGAAGATCAGCAAAACAATGTCAGGGGAAATCCATGGAGACAGTGAGAGTGAGGTCAGGAAGTAAGGAGAGGAAGACGAAAAAGACAAAGGGAGAAGGAAAGCCTGGGGGGGGGTGGAGAAGATGGCAGATTGGAGAGAGTAAAACCACAGCCCAAAGACAGCTGTCACCTGCAGGTAGGCCACACACATGTCATGTCTAAATCAGTAAAATTCAACTTTTCTTTACTTCACCTTTTGGTTATTTAGCTGAAAGAATTTAAAAACAAATGCTGCTGGGAGATTATATTCTTAGGATTTGCCTACTGTATAGCCAGTGTAGTAATGAACAGTGTATTAATACTATTAGTGTGTATTAATACACAGGGAGTAGGAAAACAAAGAAAACCAAAAAGAAAGCAGTGCTTTCTTTGTATATGTAATTTTATATCCCGGTAACAGTACAGTATATATCATGACTAAGAAGAATTTATATCTTTATATTTATATTGCAATTATTATGCAATCTCTATTCTACATTACTGTATTGGAGACCACACAAAAACTCGCACACATTTCACCCTCTCACCGGAGACACATTTATTTAGCTAATCTGCTGTTGTGCTGAGAAGTTATCAGAGCCTACACTGGTGTCAGAATGAGAGCTCTCACTGCTGTTCTCTGAACAGTCCAACATAACTTTCTACATCATTGCAGTCCACTATTGCTGATGTTTCTGCGACTAATATTGTATCGTCTGCTGTTGATAGTGCCACTTCTATTTATTCCGTTAAGTAATGTTTTATATGATCACTACTTCAATCTAGAGTACCTTGTCACAGTGGCAAAGTTATGGATAGTCAGGTAAACCCACACAGAGTAACGTTCCTCTTGCCCAGAAGCCTTTGTGGTACTCTTTTTCTGATGTGCCGTTTCTCTGACAGCTTGTCACATTGTGTGCTATTATATAGTCCCGCTGTACTCCTGCCTCTGTCTGCCACCTGTCAGTCATATGCCCTGCCATCTGTTCCTTAACCCAGCTACTAATCTAGCCTGCACCACAGCACCGGGGGCTTAATTTACAAAGAAGGTTATTACACCACACTGTATAGTATTAAAGTAATGTGTCCTAACTCCTGAAACACTCCTTAATGTTTCTGCCATTGGTTGTGCTGTGTAAGAAGTGCTGTCATTATGTATTTGTATATGTAGTGTAGACGTGCATGATACCTGAGCAAAATTAATGTTTTTCCTCCAGTCACCATGAAATCCCTCATTTGGGAGGAGCTATGTTCAGGTTGAAGTTGCACTGCAATTGTTTTGTGCACACTGTGTGGCAAGGCACACATGCGCAATTGCGCATACATGCAAGCAGGCACATGTCTGCAGTGTTACAATACCTCAGCAAGCGCCATTGGCTCCACCTCCATGTACAGTACGCTACAGTCATTCCTCTAGTAGCTGTACTACCCCCTGCTAACTCTGTCATTACCATCATCATAATTACCCATCTTGGTGTTTGTGGTGTGCGGGCCAAGGCTGCATTATGCACAGCTAGTCAGCGAGGGAGGGCGCGGTGGGACAGTGATGCAGTAGCAGAGAGTAGGACAGAGAATGAATGGAGAGAGAAAGAGGTGTGGAGCCAGAAGGAAGGAAAGGGCATGCTACCCTACATCAGAGACCTCACTAATTATTATAAATGAGTAATTAAAAGCCATTAAACGCCTGTCTTTCATCTGCTGGAGTGTGGGCCTGAGCTATAAGTCCAACTAAGAGCTTTGCAAGTTCTTTTAACTGGTAAAAGTTGGATAGAGTTTTTTCCCCCCCTTTCTCTCAAATGCTTTTAACGGAAAATGTTGCAACAGTTTTGTTCATTGGCTGGGGGTTTTATATGGAACAGCCTATCGCTACCCCTACCCAGTAGCCCCGCCCCAGATACAATGCAGGAGTACTGGTTTTCATAGTTTATGCCAAAATATGATTGGCTGACGTGTAACTGACAATCTACCAGCCTCCCTCCTGCTTTACTGTGTAGTTGTGGCTCTGTACCAGCTAGCTGTGATAGCTTGGCTGCTGCCTTGGGCCAGGGTTGGCCCTAGGCAGGGAGTAACCATTTGCTTTGGACCACTGTAGCCCTTTATCACATGGAGCCCATGCCATGTACACTCTTCTGAGTTAGGTTGGGATTTTCCCTCACGCTTAAACTACTTAATCTACTCTTTAAAATGTTCATGTTGAATGTGTTCATACATGCCATAATCTTTCTGGATAGATGAAGGGAGGCTGGATGTATATAACGTACCCATTTATAATAAAAATATAGAAATGACTTTCTTAAACTTCTAAATGTCCTTATTTGAGTATACTGTCTCAAAAGCATTGGAGTAGGATGCCTGGTATCTCATCGTAGGTCATTGCTATTGTAACCTTATCTGGCACTCTTGTCCCAGAGTCCAATTTCCAGAGAGTTTTACAAAACGTGTTTTGTTTGTTTGTTTCTACTCCCATCTCTACAGCAAACACACACCTCGACCTGGGAGTCTCAGTGCTTTGTCACAATATAGCCATAGGGGAAGATTTAACCCTGCAAAGTGAACGCCTATAAAAACAGTGTACGTTCACACATTGAAAGATGCTGGAATGTTGCTGGGTTAAGCCGCATATGTGAAAGGGGTTGACATGACAGCAATCCACCCCCTCTCCCACCAGGCTCCCTAGACACATAATAAGGCCATTCTGCAGCTCCTGCAGCTGGGGCCGGATTATCTGGGCCTGGTCTGATAGCGTATCGCAGGCTGACCTTCCGGATGGAAGAGTGCCTCTCTTTTAGAAGGCATGATCAGAGCAAGAGCCTTTGGCCTGGAAGCGCAGGAGGTTCTCCAATACAAAGACGTGATACATTTATGGCGTTAGATGACTGGCACTCAAGGGTATTTGGTGTTTCTGTGTGTGTGCGTGTGAGAGATGCAGGGCCAGGGCCAAAAATGCATTCATAGAGGACTGTGTATGATAAAAAACACAAGGGTCATTCTCCAAGCTGCCTTGAGACCATGAAAACGCTGTTATGGAAATTGGACAGCATAACTACTCGGACCCCCAAGGGTTCCACGATTATGGAATTATTACGCTCAACACAGACCGCCGGAGAGTTTTGCTGTCCACAATGAAATTCCACAGTTGATGGCTGCAGGCAGTCTCTCACCCAACACGCATAGTGATGACGAAAGGTGAAAGGAAACCCTGTACCATCTCATGTTTGGCAGTTTTGTTGAATCATGGGGTCATTTGGGATTGTGACATTTTAGAAAGAAATGGGAATCTTAGGTCTGTTGTAATTTTAAAATGATAATTGGTTGCCACCTAATACAATAGGAAAGAGAAGCCATTGATGGGTTACTGACATTAATGGATGTACAGTAGGTGAAGTATAAAAAAGTATAAAAAAATAGGCATTTAAAGTGAGCGTTGTGTTTAAGGGGGCAAGAGTAATAAATCCAATGTTTATTATTATTGAGTAGAGATAAATAATTTACCCTCTACGGAATTGGAGTTGGAAGATATGAACGATACGCAAACGAGGGAGCAGATCCCTAAATCCCATTCATGTGTATTGGTGCCACCGAAGTACATGCTGCGCGGACGGAGGTGCAGCGCGGCCCGTGGCGCAAGTTAGCCGAGCACCACGCAAAAGTTCACTGCTCTAGTGACAACATGAGTAGCACGGGGTGGGACACCAATGAAGAAGAAATTGACTGCAGTATTCTGAATACCCCGAAATGTAGGACCTTACTTCCCGCTTCTATAAAGAAATGCGAAGGAAGGCCATATCAAGGAAGCAAATATCCATTCAAAAGGCATTACATGGTATGTTTAATTAATGTTGTGGAGATTAAAAAAATGTAATAGGCCTATAACCTGCTGCCTGGACTCTATGGCACTTTTTCTTCTGGATGTTATCTCCGCTTGCCAAATGGATAAAACTCCGCCCCTTCATCGTCCCTCCTTAGCGACATGAAAGTTTTGAAATGAGATTTGCACTCTACCATGCGGAGGGCGCAGCTTGGGCGTTTAATCTGAATGGCCCTTTAGTCCGATACTTGGAGGCAATTGAGTAGAGAGGAAGATTAGAATGCCTCGCAGAGAGATGAGAGAAAAGGACCTCAAGCTCTAAAGACAAGAATCACACTGAATGAAACCAGGGAGTCTTTTATAAAAGAGGCCAGTGTTTTTGAAGACTTATTCTATGCGACTGTCCTATTAAGGCAAGCCATTGTGATTCACTGAGCGATTAGCCCCCCCCTTCTCTCACAAATTTTCATGTTTTTTTTCCTATCCTGGACGGGCAGACACAGGCATGTGGAGATCTGTGTCCGGATGACCTACTGACTGAAATGCAGGTTACAGTCGGTGGAGAGAATGGACCATGCGAGAGAGAGTGAGACACTCTGTCATTCACTTACAAGTCTATATACAGTAGCTTGATGGACACACACAGACTAACACACACACAGCCTGACACCAGGTGCAACGCATATATCATCATTGCCATGGAGACCAGATGAGAGATTCAAGCGGCCTTACTGCTGCTGTCCGTCTCTGGTGGAATATGACACAGCATCAAAGAGCGTATGTGTGCGTGTATGTTTCTTCTGTTTGGATCTGTATTCTTCCCAGTCAGATAATAACTAGGTGAGGTGAGGTGGGGGGTGGGGGTTAGTCTCTTCAGCGTAGCGGCATAGTATTACTGTGTGTGTGTGTGCGCGCGTGTGTGTGGGCACACGTGTGCGCTTGTGTGATAATAATATCCCTGACACTCCTAAAGATTAGCGCTTCAGGAGCAATCCTCTGTCATATTCCCCATACTTTATTTTCTCTCACTCACTCACTCACTCACTCACTCACTCACTCACTCACTCACTCACTCACTCACTCATATTCTCATATATTGTATTTGACTCAGTTCTGTTGTCTTTTCCCTCTGCGTTCCTCCAGGTCTCTGTTGTGCTGACAGTGGACAGAAGCTGCAGACAGCCAGCTGGGTCCTGGGGACCAGTGGAGCCCTTCCTGCCTGACCCGTTAAAAGCGATGTTCTTGGCGGCTGGCCGCACCAGCTCAGCGTGTGCGGGCCGCCCCCTTGACGCGGGATGCCAACCGCCTGTCCCCCTGCTTTCTGCCCAGCCCTGAGATCTCCCGGGGCACTATGAACATTTACAAAGACAGAGGGGTCACCTGCACCTCCTCAGACCTCCTGGATGGAGGGGGAGGGTTGCTGCCTGTCCCAGGCCCGCAACATGCCCCGTTTGGTCCCACTTCCAACGGCCACTCACCTCTGTCCCCCACAGACCCGGCCCAGTCTCGCGTCTCGGTGCCCAAAATGGGTGTGCGGGCGCGCATATCAGAATGGCCTCCGCGCCGCGCCCAGTCCCGGGAGTCGCTGCTGGAAAACGGGCAGGGCGGGGCGAATCACCACGGAGACGACGGCTCCACCCCAGTGTCCTCCTCCGTCTTTTCGTCGGACACCAGGCTGGTGCGGGGGGGACTGACGAGGTTGCCGTGGCGACGTTCCAAGGATGTGGGGTCGGGAGGCGAGAGAGGTTCACCCCTGAACCTGCGGGCGTTCCCTCCGCTACGACAACGCTCCAACAGCGAGCTAACGCTGAGCGAGCAGGACGAGAGTGAGGTGAGGCTTAACCTTGCAGTTACCTGGGCAACAGTTCCTTGTATGTGGATTTGGATTCTGATTCTAAACGTTTAAGCTTCAGAGGGTTTTGTTTTCTAACTTTCTTTTCTCAGATCATCCTCTACAGTAGTTTATTTTGAAGTTAAGAGCATGGAATCCTTTACTGTTTGCTGTTCATAACACTGTGACGAGGAGACATTTTTTGTCATTAAAAATGTAACATTAGTGAATTTTCGGTTTAATAACAAATGTATGAAATAACAGCTCATTCACTGTGTGTGAGTGTGATTTTTAGACATTTACTCTCATAACTGCGGGGTTGCCATAGAGAAGAGATTGTGTATCCTCTAAAGGGTTGAGAATTGCATTTGGAACATCAAAAGCCTTTGAGGTCTTTGTGTAACCCCTCCTCTTTCCTGCCCTCAGGTGGAGGGCCGGGGCGCTGGAGGAATGGGGCTCCTCTTTAGGGAGTACGGCAGCACCTCCTCCATCGACATCCAGGGCATTCCTGATCAGAGCTTCTTTGACATGCTCACCCAGTTCCACCAGGAGAGGCCCGACCAGCGCAGCTCCGCCATCCGCCTGGGGGAGCTGCTGAGGGGTCAGGACTCGGCGTCAAGCGACCCCGCACCCCCCGGGTCCTCGCCCGTCCCTCTCCCTGGGGGAGCGGGACGCCGCGACGGCACCGAGAACAGAGTGAGGAAGAAAAGCGGAGGTACCGAGTTGTCTCTGGGAGGCTCGTCGCTGCTCGGGAAGCTCCGGAACTCCGGCAGGGGGGGGGAGCAGGACGGGGGGAAGGGGGACAGCGGGGAGGACGCGCCCTATAAGCCCTGGGTCTGCCCCAAGAGCTTCGTCCACTACGACACCCAAAGCATTCTGTTCGACCTCCACGAGGCGGCTGCTCAGCGCAGCTACGCCACCCAGAGGAGGAACACCGCCACGGGGGCGTCTGCCGCGTCCGTCTCCCAGTCCGTCTCCAGATCATCCGCTGCCAGCGGGATGGACCTCTCCTATTCCAGCACAGAGAACCTGACCCTGAGCTCGGGCCGCAGTGCCGCCCCGCCCTGCCTGGCCGCGGACCCTCTGGAGGGGCTGCCCGGGAGCTGGGGCTCCAGCCCACTGCTGCTCAGCTGCCCCCACTTCCTCAATGAGACCGGGGGCCACGGGGAGCGCAACGTCAGCTTCCTCAGCTGCTCGGCAGAGCGGGGAGGGGAGGGGCGGGGCGGCTGGCTGAGGAGGAGCAACGCCAGCGTGTCGGTGCTGGAGGTGCCCATCGAGCAGCAGGTCACCAGGCTGGAGAGACTGAAGCTCCACAGCGTAGAACACGTGGACCTGGGGGCCCGGTACTACAGAGACTACTTCCATGGGAAAGGTAAAAACGCTGTTTAGTGCGGTGGTTTTCAGTGGCGCGTCAGAACCTCAAAATATATAGAAAATGTATGTTAATAATAAAGAAAATGTATGTGTATATTTAATAAATCTAGATTTAAAAAAAAGAATAAAATGTTCTTAAAATTCAGAAATAATCTCAACCCCCCCCCCCCTTTCAAATCCATCATCCCATGGCTCATTGGGGGCATGTCCTTAGAGAAACCCTTGTTTTTAGAGCCCTGGCGTTGTAAATATTAATTCTGGTTTTCGTCCTTGACGACTAATACAGGGTTATGTTTTTTTTTCTCCTATTAATTTTTTAAGCCAACAGGTCGTTTCCCCTGTGTTGGCTGTAGAAGAGTTTTACAGGCTAATCCCTAGTGGCAGCTTCATTCCCATATTACTTTAGACCTGTCATCCTGCCCTCGTATACATTCAGCCAGGCCTGTGTAGGCTGCAGGCAGCCAAACTGGCAGTGGCACCTATCCCAGAGTCTGTATTACACATACTAGCCTCTCTGCTGTTGGCAAACTGGAGCCTGGTGATAATGCCACCCACCTCTCTTTCTGCAGGATCAGAGACACCACTGTTACATGATTTATTTTGTAGCCTCACTTGTATTTCGGTGTGCTTTTTAAAAGGGAAACTTCAGCTTTTGATTATTCCCCTCTGGCGATTCACAGTAATTTCCGCGAAAAAACAAACTAAAACAGAGTGCCGACTACCCAGAAAGACTGGGGTCTTGAGTGATCCTAAAAGTACACCGCAGATACACAGATCAACCACGCTACCCCCTTATGTGCCTGTAGAATATTCTGCGTCAAGACATGTCCTAAAATGTGTGTAGCAAAGGAATTGTGTAATATAAAGTAGTTACCCTTTACGAACACCTCAGTCCTTACCCTTCCAGCAAGAAAAGGTTGCGTCATTGTGTGTGTGAGTCAGCGCAGGGACACGCGTAAGCGCACGCACGTTGGCATTTCTTGTCAACATCACCTCTTCAGACCCCGCGTCTGGATGTTTCCCTTTGGCTAGCATCATCTGCACCCATGCCCTAATTAGTGCCAGATGCTGTTAGGGCAGCGTGTGTGAGCAGTATGTGTGTGAGGATTTGCCGTGGGCCACACAGATAAAGGTTATCATTCTAAAAATATGTTCATCCACTGACTCCTCGTCAGCGGAGTTGTCCCCCTGAACCATGGTGTGTGTGTGTGTACGCTGTGAAGTGCCCAGTGTTTATGTCACAAAGCCGCACCAATAAGCTGACATTTCCACTACAGGACACGGCGTGGAAGCTAAGCCTTCCAGATTACACAGCATTTCTGGCTCAAGAAACAGAATGCTTGTCAGGTTGGATTCCTTTCCAAGCGTCTTGTGAAACTAGCGTCTTGTGAAACTAGCGTCTTGTGAAACTAGCATTTTAACTAGCGCTCAGCCCCATGGCATTAGCTTGTCATTAGCTTGTCTTAGAGTGTCACAGGAGGACATGTGAAACGCTCGTGTGCTGAGGGCCTGTCACAGAGCCTCAGTGTTAATACGCTGGGAATATGCAACTAATGGGGGGGGGGGATATGATGATGCCTTTTAGATGGTGCAACTCTGATTGCACCATCTAAAAGGCATCTTTTTGTTTTAATTATTGTGTGTGTGTGTCTGTGTGTGTGTGTGTGACACTAGAACATGTCCAGGCATGTGAGTCGCCCCCGTCTCTTCCATAAACCTTAAATTGCTACTTGTTATGTTCCTCAACCCTGTCGCTTCCTTACCTCAATGTTAAGTCCTCCTGCAGGCATTCTCTATAGATTAACTCCTCGTAGGTGTGCAACCGGCTACTCACTGTTGTGTTTATCTGCCATCGACTTCCATTGTTTCTCATTAACATACTTATAATGTGTCTCTGCAAGCTGGTAGAAGGCATTCCCAAAATACTCCAGTTTGTTGTAGCATTTAAGGGAAGGTATATTTCAATGGATTATCCTAAACATAAATATATTTTAAATTACACATTCCAACAATTGGATCGGTTTCCGGTGTGTGAACGATGATTACTTTTACAGATAGTCCGGGCATGGACTTGTATTATGTACATGGAACTAAATGCTGTAAATGTATTGAGACAAGGAAGCTACAGAGAGTTTAACAAACGCTTACTTGTGCTTTAACTAGTTTCCCCCCCCCCCTTTCCCCCTTGTTCTGTCAGAGCACGCCAACTACTTTGGGAAAGACGAGAAACTGGGTCCTGTTGCTGTGAGTATCCGCAGGGAGAAACTGGACGACACCAAAGACCTGAGGGACCAGTACCAGTATCGCCTCATCGTCAGAACCAGCGAGGTACTCAAAACACTCTCTTTATATTTCTTTCTTCTCTGTCACTCTCTCATACTTGATATGAGTAATACAGTGGGTGACTGATGGCCAATGTGCATCTAGATATTTTTTGCTATCCCCTTTCTTTTTTGGCCTTCCATGTGTCTCTATGGTTCCAGTGGCCCCAATAACACCCCCCGGTAACTCATTTAACCTCCCCCTTTCTCCTGTCTACAACTTCACCACATTCTCTCTCTATTCTGCCAGTGGAAAATTCCACCTGCTCGCCAGAACCTTCACACACCAAGGCCAACTCAAACACTGGCTGGCGCACACACCTAGCCACCAGGCCACTCTGCTGTGTTGAAAAGCCATTGCTTTGGATTACTAGCAAGGAAAGGAAGTGTACTAACCACTTTTAGGAAGTCTCCATGCCCCATCGAAATCAATGCCCTCCAATTGTTCAAGGGCAAACACTGAAAAAATATTTCAGAAAATGGAAATAAGGGCACAGCGCGAAGTCATTTATCAATGACATTGGAGGACGTTGCTTATCTTAATAAACCTAAATAATCCCTATTGAATTGGTTCTCCTTATATCAGGTCCAATCACACACAGACGATCAAATATAATATAATAATAATGTTATCTAATAATGGGCACTTGTACTAGTAGGCCTACGCAATTTTTAAGTGCCCAGAGGACCGTGGAATGGTCAAGGCATAGTTGGCCCTGCTAGCGATGAGGAGTGTAATTACGTGGTTTTAGTACTGCTTATTTGCGCTTCTCTAAAACTGTTCAGACGTTTCACTTCATTCTGTGTTTGGCTGTTGTGTTCCTCTCCCTGGCTGCGGTGCTGTTGTCTTTAGCCGGATTACATGGCTGCCTGGCCTCATCACCTTAGCTCTGGGCCAACAATGGAGCTGCTTCATCATCTAAGTACACAGATCTGAGCACACAGACAAAGCCAATCCACCCAGCAGTACCATTCCCACAGACAGAGACATGCCGAGAAAGAGAGGTTGCTGGCTTCTTTTCCTCTAGCACTCCAGCCCCAGTCGCTCTCAGATACATCCTCTTAAGTCACTCATTTAATTCTGCGCCGCAGTGCAGATACAGCAAGGTGGAAAGCCCCTATCACCACTGCTCCTCTCTTTCTATACTTCAATCATACATTAACATACAGCTGCCCGCTTGACAGCACGGCGCAGTGCAGTGGCTTGCCCCGGTGTCGCGAAGAGAGCTGACGGTGCTCTGTAACTTCACTTGTGTCACTCAGGTTTCATTTCCAGCAGGCAGACTGTAAGGTTCAACTCTCTCTGTGGCCCTGTTGCATTTTTAATGTGTTCAGCCCCCTCTAACTGTACCTGGGATTATCACAGCCCTTGCGGCCCTGCTGTGTTGAAGCAGGTCAGGTTTAGCTTTCCCGGGAGCAGTGCTCAGTAACCGCAGGGTACTGAAGTGAATATTCATTCTCCACACTGCTAACCCCGTCCCTACACTCTAATGTTGTAGTGGAGGGCGCTTGTGTTTAAATCAGAGGAACTCACCATGCACACACGTCTACTTACCTAAGATTAGATTTGAAAAGAGTTCCACACTTTAATAATTTTCAGTATTTCTAGTCCTCCAACCTTACTCGCTTCCAGGTTGTCAACTGTGTTGTTCCTCCTGCAGCTGGTGACCCTGCGAGGCTGCATCCTGGAGGACGGGGTGGCGTCCACGGGGAGACACGGCACGGTGCGGGGTCTGCCCCTCAAAGAGGTCCTAGAGCAGGTGGTCCCTGAGCTCAATGTATCCTGTTTGAAGTTGGCCCTCAGCACGCCCAAGGTCACCGAGCAGCTCCTCAAACTGGACGAACAGGGGGTGAGTGGACAACCGCTAACTGTTACGCCAAGGTGTGTGTGCGTGTGTGTGCGTGTGTGTGTGCGCGCGTAATACGGATACTGTACAGCAAAGATATTATATTGTCAAGGAACTGGAAGATAGGGCCTTTAGAATACAGTAAAATA
>JAOEHI010027904.1:0-25460 GCA_025447815.1 Percopsis transmontana
GAGGTGCAAAGGACTGGCTAATGTCATTCACTTTCTTTGAAAAGAAGGTTACAAAATCATCAGCTGACAGGGAGGAGGGCGGAGGAGCAGTTTCCTAGGGTTGGCGGCGGTGGTGTGGATTTTGTGTCGATAGAAGGTGGCTTTGGCTGCAGAAACTGAGGAGGTAAATTCAGAGAGGTGGTAGGCTGTGAGATCCAAGTGCTCCTCCAATTTTTTCCATTTGTTCTTCTGTTTGTCTATATTCTGAAGACTTAAAATGTTTGCGTGGTTACTGAAAATAATTATTTTACTCAAATAATAATGCTAACATGCAACCCACAATAATCACATTAAAAGTACACTCCAAGATTTGTGTTACAAAAACCTTGTTAAGAGTGCATGACCCACTCAGCAACCCATGCGCTGAGTGGCTGGCATTCCTCTCTATTCCTCCTCTTACAGATGTGTTTGGAACACAAACAGCAAGTTGTGGAGGAAAGTTGGGGGCATTACAACACAATCGTGAAGTGTACCTTTAACATAAACCACCTACAGAACACAACAGAACACAACACTCTATGCTCTATTATCTCTGTTTTGTTTCCCCAGGTTATGAGACATGAGAACTCCAGTATTTTGGAGCTGGATGGTAAAGAGGTCACTGAATTCACTCCATCTAAACCCCGGGAGAAGTGGCTCCGCAAAAGAACACATGTTAAGATTAGGGTGAGGCTTTTTATTAGCTTTGAAGGAAAATAGCATTTTAAGCTCTTTAAATCCTCTAGTCTCTATTGGGGGACTGTCAAGTTATGTAAAGTCATATTATACTACAGATCAGAGGTGGGTAAGTCAGACTTCACTTTCTCAAGTCGGACTTGAGAAAGTCCCACCTCTGCTAAATATCTATTATTCTGTATTGTTCTGTTAAACTAGTGTTCTTGAATTCTGTTCCTGGGGACCCACTGTCGTCATCAATATCTGCAGAAGCCTAATAACCCCCATTAATTTAAATCAGGAGTGTTGGAGCAGGCAGACATCTAAAACATGCAGGACAGATGGTCTCCAGGAACAGGGTTGAAGAACACTTTGCCTTCGTTAAGCTATTTTTTTTCACCAGCAGGGGGAGGTAATTCCCAAACAGATTTCAAAACAATCTTGTGCATGGTGAATTGGTCTAAATTTGTGTGGTATTTAAAGTAGTGTCTCCAATGAGCGGCACACTCCGGTAGCCTCCATGTTTTAGGGTCAGGGACGACTTTGGGGACGGCTGTAAGGTTACAGCTCGTCAAAATTTGGCGTTCATAAAATACGGGCCAAATTGTAAACAAGACAGTAGATAACTTGAAATAACAACAAAGTGGCAGTGGGTGGCGCATGGTTGTTGAAGTAGCACACCTTCTGATAGCAGGTTGAACGAAGAGGATTTGAACATTCGGCTAATTGTGCTTAATGGAGCTTTAAGTGTTTTTCAACTGGTACAGTAAGACATCTTGTGCTTGTGCGATTGTGGTTTTCAGAATGTGACAGCCAACCACCGCGTGAATGACGCTGTCTTCACGGAGGACGGAGCGCAGGCCGTTACGGGCCGCTTCATGTACGGCCCTCTGGACATGGTGACCCTAACTGGGGAGAAGGTACGCTTGCAGCCGCCCCATGCTGTGATACAGGGGTCTTAAATGAACGTTTTAGAATATTGTATCATGTAATATGGTGTTGTAACATATTGCATCATACTGCATTGTACCGTACAATAGCAATATAGCACATCTTATCTATTGTACTGTGTCTTAATTCATTTGAAACATGTCATAAACTGAACTGATCCAAGCTCAGTGCCACATATTTATGTTATTTTTTGCAGATTGACATTCACATCATGACTCAACCGCCTTCAGGAGAGTGGCTCTATTTTGGCACAGAGCTCACCAATAGCAGCGGAAGAATCTCTTTTGTTATTCCTGAGGGCAAAAGGCTGGGTGTCGGCGTGTACCCGGTCAAAATGGTGGTCAGGTAGGCTAAGCTGCAACGCCTGGTAACCCTCTCTGACGTAAACTTTATACTGTGTCTCCTCATCATTGACATTTTTGTCATGTTTCTGTCTCTTTTCTCCGCCTCGCTGTTTCCCCTTTTGTGTTGCTCTGCCGTAATAGAGGGGACCACACGTCTGCCGACAGCTATCTCACCGTGTTGCCGCGGGGAACGGAGTTTGTGGTCTTCAGCATCGATGGCTCGTTTGCTGCCAGCGTGTCTATTATGGGCAGTGACCCCAAGGTCCGCGCCGGAGCCGTGGACGTTGTCAGGTCAGTAACACACATAGCAACACCCACACCTATGGATAGGACTGTATTGTGATATTGTATGCATACTTTCGCATGTGGCCTATGGGTTACTATTGCATTATGGGTATATATGAGGATAAGCACCCCTCACTGGCAAATGCAGTCAATGGTTTTGAATTGATCTTTATCTGTATCTTTAACATAAGATTTTATTACATTTTGTTACAATATAAGGGTAGCATACAATCTAGTATTATTATACTTTATGATACTAATATATTATTTTAAACCCTCCCATTTCGGGCAGGGTATTTCCATATATAGTATATACCTACTTATATAGTTATTTTGTGTTTACTCATTGTAACTGTGTTTTGTGATTCTCCCTCTTCGTGGGTGTTTGCTGTGTGTGTGGGCAGGCATTGGCAGGACCTGGGCTATCTCATTGTGTATGTGACAGGGCGGCCCGACATGCAGAAGCAGCGCGTGGTGGCCTGGCTCTCTCAACACAACTTCCCCCACGGCATCGTGTCCTTCTGCGACGGGCTGGTCCACGACCCACTCAGGCACAAAGCCAACTTCCTCAAGTCCCTCATCTGTGAGGTACGGGGACCGTGCGCGTGGCTGGGGAAGATGTTATGGTTATGGACTTTAAAGGGCTTGTCCACTCAAAAGATGTGAACACTGGCAACCGCTGGCTAACTGGCAAAAACAAAACAACATTTTAAAGTCTAATTGAACTTTGGATTCTTTGGAAGCTTTTTGACCTCAAGTGCTCATGCTGATGTTCAGCATTAAATACTGATCCGAATACTTACTTACCTCACACTTCTAATGTCAAAGTCAATCACTGTCTCCCCCAGTTGTCTGCTGATTACAATGAAGCCTAATTGGATAAAAGCGTGTGCTTATGATTAAACACAGTAATACAGGTGACGTCAAACAATCAGCCTGCGAACGAAGATGCCCTTTAAAAGTAGGGTTATGAAATACACAACGCCTCCTAGCTAAAACCTGATCCCGTGTTTGTTAGGCCCACATGAAGATCTTTGCTGCCTATGGCTCCACTAAGGACATCTCAGTGTATTCCTCCATTGGCCTCCCTCCATCGCACATCTACATAGTCGGCAGGCCCACAAAGAAGCTGCAGAACCAGTGTCAGGTACACCAGATATCCCTCTCAACAAGTTTTATATGTATTTATTTATTTATATTTATATTTAAATTTGATTTTATATATTTAGATTTAAATTTGATTTATTTTATATTTATTTATTGAATCTAGATTATGTATTTGTTCATTTATTTATGTTATTATATTATATTATATTATATTATATTATATTATTAATGAATTAATATTAATAATATTATTATTAAATCTAGTTTATTTTTTTATTTTTTTATCACATTTTTTACACACACAAGCTATTTTTGGAGGTCATGATTCAAAACATTTGATGTGCTCTCAATGACCGATAACGAAATCAGCAAGGTGCTTAATCTGACACAAGATTTATAGTCTAATTCTTCCTAGACTCATTACTGGGCCATCTCCACTAGTTAGTCTATTAACCGAGCCATCCACTCCATTTCCTGCAGTTCATCGCGGACGGCTACGCCAGCCACCTCTCCCAGCTGGAGTACAACCAGCGCTCCCGGCCCTCCAAGTCGGCCAGCGCCCGCATGGTCCTGCGCAAGGGCAGCTTTGGGCTGGGCGCGGCCGGCGGCGACTTCCTCCGCAAGCGCAGCCACATGTTCCGCACCATCTCCGCACAGCCCGGAGGGGCTGGGCCCGCCTCGCCGGGCCAGCCGGGGCGCACGGAGCGCACGCTCAGCCAGTGCGACGGGGAGCGGGAGCGTGGCGGCGGTGGGGGGGCGGGGGCCCAGAGGAGCATGAGCATCGCCGCGGGCTGCTGGGGCCGCACCGGGAGCACCAAGGAGGGAAGCGGGGGCCTACTCAGCCCCAAGTAACACTGGAGCCTGGGCACCCACACTGGACCGTGGGAGGGTGTGCGCGCGGGGGGGTTAATTCTAGTGTAGAACTATAAACAATAGGTGAGATATAAACAACAGCAGTACAGCTAAGAAGTACAGTATGAACGATGGAGACCCGGTTTAAAGTAGTGGTGGTGAGGGGGGGTACTAGACATTAGGAGACCCCCTCCAGTGAACAAGAGAGATTTCCTCTGTAGCATGACACTCTTTTACAGTAATACTTTTATAGAACACAGCACTGGCCATAGCATAGTGACAGGAGGGAAAATACTGACATATTGCAAGCCTTAAACAAGCCTCGTCTAACAGGATGCCCTAGTGAACACGCACACGCACACACACACACACACACACACACACACACACACGCACACGAGCTCAGGACAAACTGTAGAGCCCGGAGTCCGACTTGAATGTCAGGCAAGTTAGCTGGTAGCCATGACAACAAGCCAACTATTTTTATCTGTTTCTATCCCACTCTCAGCTGAGCTACACATAAAGCCCACGTCACCCCCTTCTACCCAGTGATGCCTGGCAATAACGTAGAGAAACCTCAACACTGACCTTAAGTTAAGAGACGAAAGACGTGCAGAAGGTCGGTTCTAGAACACGCTGTTCTCGTCTTCTTGGTCAGTTTAGTCAGTGCTGTCCTATTTCTAAACAGTTGAAATACTCTAGGTGAAGTCGCTAGCTTGGTTTGGTTTCCACCGTTTGTCAGACACTAGTGTTACATTTCTTCCCCATAATGGCCTATGGGCTGTTCAAAGGCCTTAATAATCCAACGAGTCATTTATAACACAGACAAAAGACAAACGACAGGGGCATGAGGCATTAAAGTCCAATGATGAACTATGTACAGTCCACAGCAACAATCCCTTTATCTGGTCATCTCCTTGCCATACCTCTGATCCACCTGTTGGTGGCAGCCTCGCTCTACTTTCCATATGCTCCTGCTGCTGTTGCTGCGAGCCTGCTGCGCTCCCTGACTTTGTTGCATTTCATTGCGATCTGTTCACACATTAACCAGAGACACCGAACAAGATTATCGTGTCGCTTGTCCCCATCAGGGTTAAAGACCCCAGGAGGGATTAAGGTATTCTCACAACTCATTGTCAGTGAACTGCTATATGTCTTCAGTATTTCCACAACGGACTGAGGACTGTATTGTATTGGGGGAGTGGGGTGTTTGATGATTTGTTTTTGGATGGAGGGTTCCAGGAACTGTGCCCTTCAGTGGCTGAATGTGGAATATCGCTGCTATCAGATGCACCGTTGTGTGCAGAGTCTTTGTTCTTTCCATCCGCATCGCTGTAAATGTTCACACCAGATGGGGTCTGTCAGGAGAGAAAATGTCTACACTTTATAAATGACGGATACATGAGAGAGAGTTAGAAGTGCTTATGCCAGCACCTTTGGTCATTAAATCCATAGCAAGCTAAAGACTTTTCAAGCAGTGAGGGTGCCTAGGTTTCCACCATCAGTGTGTCATTGACAATAATTACAGATTACAGAATATTACAGAATAATTACAGCAATTTCTTCAAACCACCACAAAAAGCCAAAATCATTCTGAAAATCCTGTAGTAAAATTCAACTGTGTAACCTCATTGTTGTTTTGCACTAGTTAATGGCGGACAATATAGTTACCATCTCTTGTTGCTACATTTTAATATCTTTGTAGTGCATGACAACGTCTATTTATTTCAGGGTCTGTGTGCTACAGCACACACTTAATGTACATTTTGTCAGGACATGAAAATAATTTAAGTATATGTGCCAAAAAGAATGACAGCTTTTGGTTGAGGAGAGTTTAGGCTCTCTCCAACATTTCCCTGTACTGATACACAACTTTGAGAGATTTTAAGATATGTTGTCATTTGGGTGTTTTAAAGGCCCTGGGAACCATCATGCGTGTTTTGAGATTTTTGGCTGATTAGACTCAGCTCATGTTGCAGATGGGAGGAGCTATGCTGGCCATTTGCTGAAGTCAGCATACTGCATATACTCCAAACAACCAATCATACATTTGGAACTAGGAACAATCCAACCTTCTTCTCAGAAAACTACAAAGGAACGACCATTTAATGTCCTGGGCTTTCTGAGATAAATAAATAAAATATTTTTACATACATTAAATTATTATTTTATTTTTTTTACATCGATCTAAAGTACATTGTAACAATTTTGCTATGTTATGATGTTATGGTAATATACTTGATGTAGAAACCTGTTCCTATAACTTATATTTGTTTGATAATCCTAGCTGTCCTATCCTAATCCTAGTGGCTGTGGCTAGCTAGACGTCTTTACTAGATAAGTACAAAAACATTTTCCATGTTTTTCCGGGAACCACCCACTCAGAATGCCAACATCCGACTTTGACTGGAACGCAACACGACAGGACTTGCCCACGCAGTCCTGAGTACAGGTCAAGTCCGCTAAATGACTCAAAACACACGTGGCTGTGCAGGGACTTTAAATATTATTTTTTGGCTGTAGATCTTTTTTGATCGAATATTGTACCCATGTACGGAATGTAATTTTAACAAAGTGTTTATCTTTGAGGGTAGGACAGTATGCTTGCAAACAATGCATTTTGCAAGGAAATATGTAGTACATCTGTAGTGTACTTCCAATAAATATTAGTGTGGTACTTGAGAGATTTAAAATACTGCCATGATGAACCCCTTTTGGCCTATTTGCCCCCTTTGGCTGTTAATGATTTGAATGTCTACCTGAATGGATTCCTACAGTCCAGATTGTTAAGGAACCATGGGTGTGTCAGTGTAGATTTTGTAAGTAAAAGATGTATGACTTATATGGTTGAGAGTTATTTATTTACCTAAAAATCAATAAGTTGTTATGGACATTTCAGGTGAATTATAAATGTAGCATTTTATTTGTCCGTTTGCCGGTCATTTGTTCAATTATCCTACGTAGGACCAACAGTGAAGGGGTTTTAGTTTTACGCATGCAATATTGATGTTGCAGTCGCCAGTCAGAACCACTATCACAGCAGGGGACACAATCTTAACATGCACAAGCTACAGGCAAGCATCGGCCCAAAAACAACCCACCCGAAATGACACGTCTTCAGTCCACACCTTGTGAAACCAGTTTGTACTGAAGCCACACTTGACCTCTGCGGTCTATTTACACAAGTCTACTGCTAAATATTTTATAGCATGAACTTAACTATTTTTCAAAATGGAATATTTTACAGAACCTTTGACAAATTATGGGGTTTTCAGTCAGCAGTTGGATGCATGTTGAAGTGAAATCCCGGCCAGATAGAGCTGCTATGCCTTTAACAAGCTGTTGCATGTCCTTCAGTCAGATTGGAAATACTTAACCCTCGTGCTTTACAACAATAAATCCATTGTGTTCACCTCAATGTCCTCAGTGTTTGATGAAATACTAATATATCTCAACATGCTACTGATTCTATTGAGATTATTATAGTTATTGCCACATATAGAGGCAACATGCCTGTAGATTGTTTTATCTTTGTAAAATTGCAGTCCAGTAGAACTGTACTTTTCATTTACAGGAACTCATGATTTTAAGTGTTGACTGATGCTCTACAACACAATAGCGTTTATAATATAGCTTTATTTAATGTAGTGTTGAAGTAGGGATGCTTTTTACTCCACAAAGTGTTATTTCTTCAACTACTACTACTTGGTTCATTTACATTGTTTGTACACAGTTGTAACAGGACATCAGAACTTTATTACTAACAGTTAAAAATATGGGCTGTGGTCTGCAACAATAAGATGTAAAACTGTACATGGTGGCAATAATTCATATATATTTTGGATATATGCAGTGTTTTAGATTAAATATATTCAAGTTTAAGTCAAATAGTATTCTCTGTATCTCAATGACATAGTAGCCTGTTTATTAAAAGTAGCTGGGTTGGCTGTAAATCATCTTCATATGGCGCCTGACACTAAAAAAACACGGTGTACTTGAAATCTTCAACACCTATATCATAATTGCTTCTTGGAGTGATTTTGATACTACTCATATCAAAGTAAGTTATTTTCAGATATGGGTATATAGACAGTACCTTTTAGTTCTATTTGCCTGTTCAGGTATGTGTGAAATAAATCCAATCGGACTGTATGTCATTGTGTGTGGTTTGACTATATTTCTGTGGGAAAGCTCCTCTGTAAAAGTGAGACACATTACACAAAATGAGGGAGAAGAGAAGTTTTTTTCCCAGACAGATGTGCAAACCTGCCAATCCACAACATCTTTATTGAAAACAATTCACCAACCACTGACGCATGCACAATGCAAACATCCAGTAGTCGGTCAACAACAAAACAATTATAACAAATAACAAATATGATATCAAATGTGTAACACTGTGCATTTTCAAACAAACATCGTTGAACTGAATATCTGATTAAACAGAACCACCTTCCAACATAAAGTGCCAGTAAAATGTCAACATGGATAACCAAACAACAAACATTTGCAAATAAAATAATAGTGTACAAATAAACTTGAATAACAGACTCACAATGTTAAAAACTTAATAAGTACTGAATAAATAAAACTTATAAGTACTGATCAAATTAAAAAAAAAAAAATTCCTTAATTAACTAAAACTCCAGCTCAATGGGCCTCAACTTTCTTGTAGAACCGCATTAGAGCATTTTTTCTGGCAAACTTTAATTTTCCAGTTACTATTGGCAATGTTTGTCATTTTTCATCATATCAGTCAAAAACTGTAGCTAAGGCATTTTTTGACATTACATACATTGATGATTAAAAGCAAAATCCACACTGTACAGTTTCATTGGGTGTCGATGTAGTTATGAATTCTTAATGCAAATATTACATCCGACTCACATACTTTAAAAGGTCATCTTTAAATTACACTGCAGCAGATTTCCGGTCTGGTCTATACATGTCACTTAGCTTCCCTTTTTAAGAATAAAAAAAAATAAAAAAAATGTATATATATACACACACACACACACACACACACACACACACACACGTTAGACTTTCATGTTTAGGGTTGTAATTTTGATGAAAATAAATAACTCCCAAATATAAAAAGGTGAAAATACATTTTAACATTTCCACTAAATTTCAGGCGGTGTTGCCTAAAAAACCCAAAAATCCTAATTTTATAAAATATTATAGCTTGCAGCTAACAGCACGTAGACACATACACGCAACATATACATACATTACGCACGGTTGCCTTGCCTGTATTGTGTTTGTGATGCTTTCAAATTAATTCCAGTTAAATAATCCAGCAAGGGTGTGCATAAACTTTCTTTCTCCAACATTTCCTTTTCTGAAGTAAAGGCCCCACAGAACATTACGTGTGAAACAATAAAGAAACTTCTTATGAAAGAGCTAGGGGAAAAGCTATAGAACAGTGGTTTATTTACAGTCCACATAATTCTAATAGAAACAATCACTTTGTACATGCAAACCACTTCTCTGAGCAATGCCCATGTAGATCAGAGCCTAGCAAGGCAGACAAACAGTAAGCGGTTTCACGGACGAGCCACAAACTTTCATTCTGGGAACTGGAAGCTGCTCTTGTCATATTGCAGCACTGGTGTATGACACCAGATACCTTTAGTCAAAGTCAGCTGAATGTCCACTGTTACTATGGCAACCCTTGATTTCTCACTTGAATGTGGACCTTGCGTTTCTCTATCAAAGAGCAATCACATCTCTACTGTTTGGCAAGTGGCTAATTATTGTATTTGAGATGCTTGATGGCTTTATGCAACGTTAGCTAGGGTAAGGACTTTTTTTTTGTTAATCCTATAAAATGTTTCTAAAAGATATCTTATTATTTTTTTATTCTTTAAGATTAAGCACTTGTGAGTAAACGCATCACACAAACATAGCAACCTTGTAAGGACAATCTACAAGAGGGTGGAGGAGCTAAGAAATACCCTCGGCATTACAAATGGACGGTCTGACAAGCAGGGATGGGAGTCTGTACAGCAAAAGACAAAATTTTGGCAAGTCTCAAAATCAAAAGCTAAGGTAAATCAGCTATTTTCTCAAAACTGACAGCATTTAGTGCTTACCTCAACCAATGTTTTGATTTGGGTCTGGAAAGCACCCCCTTTGGCTTGACAAGCAAGCATGTGTACCTACAATGAATGAGTAGATATGTTATATGTCTATAGAGCACGAGGCCTCTTCGGGGTTATCTGTTTGCTAGCTTGCTCCTCTTCCTGGAGTGCAGAACGGAAAGACTTGACTTTATCTGGAAAGGAGAGCACAGAAGCTCCTAAGTGAAGTGTCGATGATAACCTGCACACCGTATAAGACCCTAAGATAGTCTATTTAGTATTTATAATTGCATTACCTCTGAGCTCTGTGAGAATATCGATCTTTTGGTCCAGAATCTGTTCCAGTTGAGTGGCGTACGTGTCTACATCATAGTCCACCTCCTCCGTCATCTCCAACAGCACCTTTTCGTCTTCAAGCCAGCGAATTGATTCCTGTAAGAGTCGCGTGGTGAAAATCACTCAATCCGCTGTGCCTATGTGCGGTATACATCCAAAACTTTAAGCATGGTCCATTAGAAATAATAAAACATTTTATTTCTTCACTTAATTTCCAATGAGAGAATTTTGCGCCAAATGCATTCTTTTCCTCCATACTTCAAAAGACCACTACACAACTTGACCTTCAACGGCTTAGAACGCTTTAGTCAAAATTTTTTGTGTTGCTCTCATCTACGAACAACAGGTCCGTTCATAACAATTAACAAAAAATGTTTATGGGAATTTGCAAATTTAACAGAATATCCCTAATAATTCTAGGGAATACATGTTCTAGGACATTCTGTACCTGGAATACGGCTCTGTGATCCTCCAGAACCTGCTCCTCCATCTCTACCAGTTGGGAGACAGCCTCGTGGAAGGTGAACAGTTGTGGAGACACTTCCTCTTCCTGTAGGCGTAGTAATGGGCCATCGACATCACCTCATACTCATGAGTTGCATTTATATGTACAGCATTTAGCAGACGCTTTTATCCAAAGCAACTTAGAATTTGTTTTTTTATTTGTCAATATCTGAATAGGTCATACAGCAGTAATCGAAGCAAACAAACAACATTCTGATAGATTAATGACAGCAGCATGTCATTAGGGCTAACTTAGCTATACATTTTACAACATATACATTACCAACATATCATTCAATCCTCAAAATAATTGCTTACAGCCTAAATACCGGGAAAGAATTGATCTAACAGAGCAGGAGAGAGAAGGATCCCCCCCCCCCTTTTTTTCTTTCTTTCTAATATAGAACTTCAGATGCGACATGTCTTACATTCTGTTCGCAGAGAAGTTTGAGGTCGTCTCTCTGCGGAGAGCTGCCGACTCCCCACTGAGCCTCCAGCACCTCCAGTTGGCAGGCGAGCCCCCCCTGATGGTTGTCCATGCCTGCCCCAGGGTCCACGGTGAGCTCCTTGACTCTGACAACACACAGCGGCAGCCACAGGTCAAACGCCAGCGCAGAGGTTGCCATAGTAACGATGGCTGATGGAAACACACATGCTGGAATTGCATGCAAAATGCGTAACCCGATTGGTTACAATGGAAGGCAAAAAACAACAAATGACTCTTAGTGGAAAAAGAGAGAAATGAAGGAGGACAAATTTGATACAAAACATTTAAACTTTAAAACCCAAAAGTGTGGCAAACAAAATGGGTGGCAAAGAAAGTGGAAACAAAACAAAAAGGGGTGGCTGATGGCTGAACGTATTAGGAGCTGGACACAACATGAAAAGGTGTGTTGCCATGGTAACATATTGGCTAGGGCCGAGGGGAGACACCTGGTGGGAGAAGTTGTAAAGTCATTGTACTCATATGTAGGGGAGAGCTCAGATCGACTCCCTCCACTGCCACTTTGGGAGAAGGGAATGTCTGAGGGACTAATGCCAAATTCCTTTACTCTGGAGACAAGGAAAGAGAGAGAGAGAGAGAGACACACACACACACACACACACACACACACACACACACACACACACACACACACACCAGGAGATGCAAAGGTGTCATTACTTGTTTGAGAGTCATTCTCTAAAAGCTAGAGGGGTGTACGATACATTTGTGATACAACCTATCACGATTCAACATGCAGAGATGCAAATCACAGGAGAGTCGAATTTGCATACTTATAGATCCTGTTGTTCTTTATGAGAGCAACTGTGGTAAAGATGGTGGTATGGGTTTTAATAAAATATTATTCAATATACGCATAGAATAGATTTTAAGCATTTACATCTGCAGGGATCTTAAAAATGAAGAAATGGGACTAAACATTGGTCTGCTAAGATTATAGTTAATGAAAGTCTTAAATCTGAAATTCTCTCATTTGCGTTCTTAATGGTCAGAATATTAATGTATTACCTGTTAGCATATCGCAACGTATTCAGGGTATTTTCACAAGATGCCATCCCCGGAGAGATTGTAGCAATCTATAATGGGCGAACATTAAAAGTTATGTGACAAACCTGCCATTATGACACTCTAATTGCAATTGTGTTTTCCAGTTCTGTCGTCAGGTGTGTAGTTGCCTCACCATGCATGTCCTAGAGTTCTCTCCGATGAAGGAGTCTCTCAACACCTGGGTAAGCTTGCTAGCTCTGAAGGGAGTGTGAGGCTTGTTCCGGCCAAGGGCTCGAATACACTCCTGGAAAAAGACATTTAACAGTCATTTAACAGTCAAGCTGGAATCTGACTTTAGGCTGAAGCGGCTTGTCTTTGATTACATAACTAATATACAATACACCAAATATATAATTTCATCATAGTTTGAAAAAGACAGACAGAAAAATCAAGACCCGATTGTAATTATTAACAAAGTTTTTTGATTCATATTTAATGCAACTGAAATCTGCTATTGAAACAGAAAACATGAATCTCGTCATAGTTGAACACCTGACTAGTTGTACAGTACAAAACCATTTAAATCCAATTGGAACTTCCTGTGTGAATTCACTCTTTTGCATTAGAGGAAATTATTTCAACTGGAAAACACTTCTACATATACTAGTGGTCTTGTTTTCACGTCTTCAGTGATTAGTTAAGAAGTACTCAGATGAAAGTGAACCTTGAGTGCTAGCAAGCTTTTGTTGATCTCAGCGCCCTCTAGGCGGGTCTGGCGGTCGGCACTCGAGGTATCGGCCCCTCGCTCGTTTCCCGCCAAGTCGATGAGCGAAAACTTCCCGTGCATCTTGCCGCGCCGGCGCAGGATAATCTGGAATACAGCGTGGCTACGCGAAGAATGAGCGTTGGCCGAAGTCTGACCAGAAGTCCTGAGAGAAGAATGGATAGTAGAACAGTAGAACAATGATTTACACCAATCACGTCCACCCTAGATGAAATTGCGAGGATATCTGATTTCATCTAAATCAGATATTTAGATGAAATCTAAATATCTCTGATTGTCGCCATATAACAAAATTACGTCATTTTATCCAAAGAGACTTACAGTGAGTGCAGTGTTTAAGAGCAGGTAGGGGTAAGGCTTCTTCTTCTTCAAGGATGCTTACAGGTAGGCTGGGCTTGTTGGCGACCAAACCCACAACCTTTTGGGTGGGAGTTGACCCCCAGAACCACTTGACTATCCTGCCCCCCGTATAAGAGTATAAACTCTTATTTAGGGGAATCTTGTTCAAACGTATCAGGAAACACTTCGATCGGGATTGTAAACTAGTAGCACGTTTTTGTGCTAGAATGGAACCCAATGGAGGTCCGAGGACAGATTTTGATATTCAACGCCAAATACGAGCGCGTGTACTTCAATCCAGTTAGATAAGTAGGCTACGTGTATGCTGAAGGTTTCACCGAAGTGCGTCGTTACCGTGACGACCTCTGCTCCAGGTTTACCTGCAGCTGTTTCCCACTTCGATGAGCTTGAGGACGTCCTCGGTGCATTTGACCTCTCTCTCCTGCAGACCCACCACCTGTACCTGCTGCTTGCCGTCCTCCAGGACCCGCAGCTTGGCCTTGCGGTTCAGCAGATCAAACACCTTGAGGACAGATCACAACGCTTCACATTTACCCCAAAGCGACCTACAATAAATACATGCCAACAGCTGAATTGGTCCCACACCAGTCATCGTAAGCAAACAGAATTCTCTTAGAATAATGACAGCAGCGTGTCATCAAGGCTAGCTATACATTAGCTATACATTTTACAACATATACATTACCTATTAACATATAATTTAATCCTCAAATAACTGCCACAGCCTAAATACCAGCAAAGTGCTGGTATCTTCTAACAGCTGATCCAAGCACAGAGCAAGAGCGAGAACGATTTATATATTTCGTCATAGAGGGCTTCGGTTCATGTTAACGTTATGAGTTAGGCAGGTCAGTGGCAGAGGTACCATGCCACTTACTTTCTCTTGCCTAACCTGGCACAGGCCTACAGCTTGCCCCGGGTCCGCTGAAAGATTTTACGTTATGCTGATTCCGAAACATTTGAGATAAACTGACTTAAAAGCTTAAATAAGAGCAGAAACACAACTGAGCAGGAAAAAAAAAAAATACAATCCTTTTTAGCGTAGCGTTTTTAGGTACTTGCCTTTCCACTGTAAATCTCAAAGAACGTGGCAAAGACCTGGAGGTCTAACTTCTTGTAGTTTGGTTTCTTTAACATGAGAAAGACATCTCTGGCTGCAGAAGGGAAAAGAAGGAGAGAAACATTACTATAGAGAGTTGAGGTACTGCCCCTTACTTCCCAGGCTAGCCGCCTGTTTTTCTATGCAGATATTCGCAGTGAAATACCCACCAGCTAGGGCATATATTCCTTTAGAGCAGTCCTGGTTCTTTCCTGAAAAGTCTCCTCCCATGGTCTGAAAAGACATATTTGCCACTGTAGTTATTCTCCAAATACCCAAAGCCAGAGATTCCCCAACTGTGAGATTCACAGTTGAGATTCAAGATTTCGAAATAATCTTTTAAATGATTTTTTACATAAATTGAATCTTGTTGATGGTATTTTTCATGCTGCTATGTTATACAATTATAATAATAGGTGTCCCCCCCACCCATATTTTCATTCACAAAACTCTTACATGCGTTTTCCCACTTCCAGTTTGTCCGTATGCAAAGCAGGTCGCCATCCCTCGCTCAAAAATGGTCTCAACCAGGGGCCGAGCAGTGAACCTGGAAATAAGGGAGCACTTTTTAGCAGACAAGAGCTCTCATCCATTACAGCCTGTACTGTTGAGACACAGTACAATCTACCTGTACACCATCTCATTGGTGGTGCTGTCGTCAAAGGCGTAGTCGAAGCGGAAAGTCTGGTTCTCCAGGTAGCGGGTCAGGTCCACTTTCTGCTTGGGCTCGTGGACCATCACCACATCCTTACTGGGAATGGTGATCACATCCAGATCCTTTGTGCTCAGCTCTGGGAAGGAGGCGATGCAACAGTAATGACAATATGAAACGACTAAATGGCGGTTTTCAAGTGGTGATGACATGAAGATGAAGATGACATGAAGAGGACATGAAACAACGTAGTAGATGGGATATAGCTAATGTGTTAACAACCTTATTCATGTTCAATACCCCAAACTGTTAAATTAATTATGAGAGAGAAAAATATCAGGCAAGTTTGTTAGTTTTTTAGTATGGCACAAGTTTATGACATCACTGGTATGGAGCGGTCTAAATATGGATTAAACTATGGATCAATGCGTTTTCAACTTGGATTTTGCCGTTTCAGTTCCCGCTTTAAGCCATCACAACCTTTACCTTTTTTATTGAGAGGGCGTGTGCGGACACATACACATATCCTGTGCTCCTCTATCTGAAACAGAGGACATCCGTTAGTAATTTAAACTCACCGTAGTGCATCCACATCACCACAGATTGGCATGGATTAGACAAGGCACATGAAGGGAGCCCATCACACTAGATGTCTTACTCTCCCTTTACCATTAAATAAAAAGGGGGGGTTATTAGATCGTCCACCAAAAGCAAAATCTCTGACACCAATTACATTAATCAGAGCAGGGCTTGTGCAACAGTATTTTTTGCAATATCAAAACTGTCCACTCGAGGGCAGTAGATATTTGGGTTAAAAAAAATCGAGGTGGTTAAAAGGGAGATTAAGGCAGACACCTGCGCATTGTTGACTACCGCAAAAGGCCAATACATCGGCAAGGCAATTTTCTTTTGTCTTTTGTCATTTAACACCACTCAGCTACAGACGAAAAAATTATACAAATTGTCATCGATTAGATAAAACAAGCCGTCTCATTCTACTAATTAAGTCTTAGTTCAGTCTTAGTTGAATGTTTAGTCTAAACGCTCTATGCTATAGAGATATACCAGGTCAGCAGTGGTCAGGGGCCTGTAGTCCAGACTGGCCCGGAAATCTCTGATCATGCACATGATCTCATAGTTGGGAAGGGTTGCGTCTACTTCCTGGAATGACACACACACACACACACACACACACACACATTTTGAAAATATGGGCGAAAGGTTCCTGCATACAAACAATAATTTGTGGGTTAATACCACCTGCCTGCCGGACAACTGAAGGATTTGTAAAAAATATTAAATAAAAACAGTAAATACAGATCAAATTTTATCCAAAAACTCAAATGTTTGAAAGCTGCCATTAATATATTGAAGCACAGAGAAGAGGCATTTGTATTTCTCCCAAAAAAAAGACCCAGTTTTCATTACAAATATAAACTCAGTGATTGGGATGTGCTGAATTCTCATAACACTAAACATCATAAAACATGGTGCTGATAGATTAGCCAGCACTGGCCCCCAGAGTAGTCAGACTATGAGAGATATGCCCATACATGTCATAAATATACAGCAGGTTGTGTGTGTTTGTAAGAGAGTGCACGTGTATCCACACTGCTCACTTGTGCTCTCTTCTCTCTCAGCTCCTGTTGCTGTAGCCTTCTTTTCTCCCTCTTCTCCTGCAGCTTCTCCACCTCTTTCACACAGTTGGATTTCCTCCGAGCTGGGGGTGGAGGGGCAACACAAACAACAGAAACAAACAAACATGACATTAAAGCTGCAGTATGCAAGTTCAACGCTCCTTGAGACAGTGGCAGACTAACTAAGTGTGCTTGAGTGTCATGGTTTTTGCTACTGAACTTTTCTTAAATCCTTGACTCTGTAGACTCTAGAATCTGTAAATAATCCATTGTACACAGACAGGAAACCGGACTGGCATTTTCACCCGCAATTGACTTCTACTGTTTTAAAAAAAATGATCAGTAGCAATTTAACTAGGGCTGCACGATATTTAGTTTCAGCATCGTCATCTTTCATGTATCTCTCGGTTAATAACAGCAAAATTATACCAACATGTAAATGTTTAAAATCTTCCAATTCTTACATACTGTAGCTTTAAAATGAAAATATTGCTACAAAGTCATCTGATACAACTCATGGTTTGCGTGCGAGACAAAACATCTCCCAATAGCTATACCGGAATACCAAAACAAGCACACTAGCATGAATACAAGTCTTAAAGCCAAGCCAGTGTGAAAGGGTCTTTCAGACCTTCACACACAGCTGTGTGGGAGCATGACATCACCGCTGGTCCAAGCAACACCACAACAACAGAAACTGGTGGATAAAATAGGCAGTTCTAGGAAATTCACAGCGAAAAGCATCACAGTATACTGTATTTACAGCGAAGGCACTCGAAACTGGAGTCACCCAACACCTGTTTCATTAGCGGACAGACTGTTAAACCTCAATGTGTACATACTAATTACACATTAGGGCAGTCATTTAGCATGACTGTGGTGGTATGACAAACCACTAAGAACAGCCATACAGACACTGACTTTAGACAAAGATCTTGGCTTGATTCCAGGATTGTTTCCTCTTCAATTGGAGGTTTATTCGTGTTTGAGTGTGCGTGCGTGTGTGTCTGTGTGTGTGTGTGTCTGTGTGTGTGTGTGTGTGTGTTACCATTTTGCTGCTGTAGCAGGGTCTGCTGCAGTGTGGGCTGGGGTGTTATTGCGGGAGGGGGAGGTTCTGCTGCCTGACTCTGATGGCTGGGGCGGGCACGCGTGGTTCCCACCGCTGCAGCTGGAGAACAACAAAATAGCCCACCGCATTTAGACGCATTTAGACAAAGAAGACGTCGGCATCAGCCTCCAGAACCTCCACCCCCCCCCCCCTCCTACGTGCAATTAGGCTACTGGTTCGTCGGGTTCCTGCGCTATCTTGGCGCTCAACTCCCACATACCTCTGTTCTCCCGCGTGGGGTTCTCAGTCTTAGGTGGCACTATTGTTCGCCGGGTCTGTAAAAGTTTAAAGGAAAAAATACAAAAAGGTTAAGGTTAGCAATAACCCTAACCCAACAGAAAACTGGGCTATAAGAAGTTCTGAAGGCTTCTGAATTTACTGCCGAAACGTGTCGCCATGCACTCGGAAATTGGCTTGAGAAGAACACAACCTTTAAATAAAGCCAACATTGCTACCGTCAGCTTAATGTGAGCAACACATTGGACAAGTGAGGTGCGGACCTTGGGGGGCTTGGTGACTTTGGTGGTGGCGGCGGAGGAGGGTGGCGGGGGTGTCTCGGGGCTCAGGACTATCTCTTCCTCGGGAGCCACGTCGGGATTCAGAGCAAAGATGCTCTCCAGGTCAATCTGGGAGAGCCACAATGAACAAAGCCCTGGATATTTGCTCAAAACAAAAACTATCTGTGACACACGTACAGTATTTTCTAAAAATCCATAATGAAAAGCTTTTAAAGATGGATAATTTGGCAAATTGGCGACTCCATCTGGCCACAAGAAAGAGCTATACCATGCTTGTTGTTGAAAACCATCATATTCATTTGACTTTGAGCAGAACCCTTGCGTTATGCTGTTGGGCTTGGGAAGACCAATTACAATGCTGACAGAAATTAATGCAAATGTAAGGGGTGCAAATCATTATTTGCAAGAGCCAACCACTCATGGCTCTTTCATCTTCCTCTGCACAATATACTAATAGGGATCTAATCAAACATCACATAAACACTAGCTCATAGGGCCATGGTTGGTCTGTTTCAGCGGATAATGGAACCGATAATTGAGGAATTGACAATAGCAGAACAGGCGTCTTATTTGCACATCTAAGAGTGATGATGGATGGGCCAACAATTAGTATACTTACATGTAATACTATAATTTGTAAAATTCTCGGTTTGGAATATTGACCTATTCCGAATAATTGTAGAAAATAAAGAAACACCATACTTCTAATGGCCCTCGTTAGCATAAAATATACCTCTTTCCCTTTGGTGTCTCCGTTTTCAATCCACTCCACGGTCACACTTTCATTGTCTTCGTTCAGCGATGTGACCATCGCCTGGTGTATTCGCCCTGCGGTGGGAAGGAAAGAGGGAAAGACATGCCTTGTCTGCTGTACTCGGTGGTGCATCAAGGAAGGCCTATATTATAAAATCTATATATACTCCAAAACCATGGGTGATCACCCATGTGAAGTTTTTTTTTTTAATCTGCCCATTGAGTCCCTTGTAGTCTCAATATCACAGGTGTGATACTGAGGGTACCTAAATATTGGGCAGTATAGGGGGTATATTGTAGTACCCAATGGGCGTGGTCCATAAGGTCTGGGATAACTGACTTTCTCCTTGCCCATTCCCTACACAACCAATAGCGGTACGGCTATATACTTTATATCTTTTTAATGTTAATTTGATTCGTGCACAGAAAGGCTCATACAAATGAACACTGCCGAAATCGACGTGCACCTATCACGGAGACTCGATCATATTCACAGACGCAGCGGGCTCATTTTATTCTAATGCCATTACTTCAAACGCGAGAGGCATCGCGCGCACCGCGGTCCAGGCCCTGGGTGAGCAACTACAAATGAGTGCAAGTGCAACCAATGTAAAGTATAATATTATTTTATGAAGACAGGGAGATATCCGTGAAGGAGAAACGTTAGCGCAAAAAGGGCCATTCATAAAAGGGTGGTAACCGCACAGGTGGTGGATAAATCTATAAGTCATGTCTGATTGATTGACAGCCGATGGGTCAGAAAGCATGGCGAAGATACCATGGTAACATGTGGGGAATTATGTACAGTGTATATATATAATAGGCCTGGATCAAACAGAGCATCCTGACTGTCCTGGTCCCTGCCGAGCCGCGGCTTGCAGCAACAAAGATGATGAGGTAGCCGTGCAGCTAGCAACAAGCCTTCATTCAGAAGGTTAATGCTAGCGTTTCCCATTTAGTCAGCAGTATGAGAGCTGTATCTACTTACCATCGCTCCGTTTGATCTCCACATAAATGCCGATGAGTATCTTGCCAAAAATAGCGGCCATTCCTCGTGTGTGTGATGTTTTGTTCACTGGGTGTGCCAATTATTTCAAGTTGCGCTGCAGAAACCGGGAGGTCAGTTACAGCAGGAGCGAGCGTTGCGGCGAGTGCGCATGCGTGGTGGACTCACCCCACGCTCCGTCAGCAGAGCGGGACGTATCCTCCTCATCCTCATGTTAACATAGATACACCGTACATTGCACTTAGGGATCCCCGTAATTCCATTATTAATCCTTACCCTCAAACCATATATGTCTCTCAAATGAGCTAATGATTATAATGGCGCAGCTCTTGTCGATATGTAAAAACGAGTACACCGCCGATCGGTTCTGTAACGTTTACCATGTAAGTTAACAGTATTTTGATGGTCTCTTTATGGTCATAAAATAGTGATTTATTTTTATGTGATTGCTTAGTCATGGGTAAGACCGCCAACTTGGGCTTCACTCACACTTGTTCTCACCGTATGAATAGCTTTGCATAAAAGCAACCACATTTAAAATAATTTAAATTGTAATCAGTTAGAAGACACAGTTTAATTACCTCAAACGTCTTTGTTAAATAATAGTCAACTACATTGTCTTACTTCTTTTGCATCTACTTTGTTGTATTTGTCTACTAAAGTTATTGAGATGACACAGATAAAAATACTTTTTAGCGGCGCTGCAGAAATCTTTTTACAGTAGACACACGAAGGGACGCCAATAGCTCCAGACCGCTAGAGGGCAATGGTATGATTATTCTCAGCCTCTCTGGTGAATGCTGTTAAAGGGCAAAGAAGGTGTGCTTACAAAAATAATGGGATCGTCGTTTTTGTTGATGGATTACTTGCTGTAGCTGTAGATTAAATCTATGTTCTTTTTGAACAGTCCTTTCCAATTTATGGAGTAGAGATAGTTAAAGTGTATGACACAGAGCGACTGCCAGCGCCTGCAAAAGAGATCTTGGTTTGGTTTTGAAACAGCGGTAATGGAGTACTTGCAAGAGATCGAGCGACAAGACAGACTGGTGGATATTGTATTGAAACCTGTCATCAAGTTACAAAGATTAGGTTTGGACATATTCTACCATGTTAGAATAATGATTGTAATAAATGAAATGGTCTGTTGAGCCTCATGGACGTCCTGTCTATATTCTAATAATAATAATACAAGAAAGACAATGACTTTCAACTGATACCGAAAATCTGGATCAATGTGCATTTGAGGTTTAATTAAATGAGCCTTTTTTTTATATAGCAGGGAAAACGCCCATGTCAAACACAGATCTTAGATTAATGTACCACTATGTTTTTCTCCAATGGATTTATGTGGCTTTTCCTTCTTCCTCTAGATGCCCAGCAGCTGTTTGGCTGTAAAGAGGTCAAGGAGAAGTCAGATCCCTCTCATATTAAAGAGGAACAGGTGGAACTACTGGTCAGTCAGGATGGGGAGCAGCTTCCAGGGCCAGAGGAGGCTGATATCAAGTCCACTATCGAGCCTTTCCCTGTCAAAAAAGAGAATGATGATGATAAACGGTCATCCCAGCTTTATCCAACCCACACTGAGAAGAGCCCTTCAACTGGACAGCACAACTTTTCAGACTGTAGTAAATCTGAGCCTGCCGACCCTGATTACTGGCAGCAGAAAGGACAACATCGGTCGGCCAAGAGACTTTTAGACTTGCTTCATAATATTGATGAGATGGAGTCAGATGGTGAAGAGATGAAAGGTGTAAATGTTGAGATAGATGTGGAGGAAGAGAGTGTTGACGGAGAGGAGGGCGAAGTTCTAGCTATTCAATCTGAATCACATTTAGGTTCACAATCAGACTCTGACACAGAGCCGGTTGGAGAGCCTTTGCTACAGGGCGCCAAAGACGACGCTGTCTGGGTTAGACAGACCGCTGGCAGAACTGAGGCCAGAGCGCCAGATTGCACCCTAATACATGAACCACCAGGACCAACACGCTATGCAAAACAAAATATTAATAGTCCTTTGAGCAGCTTTATGTGTTTGTTTGACACTGCAATGTGGCAACAGATTCTTGAGTGTACCACAGCTGAAGCTGTCAGAAATAACTGCCAAAATTTTGACCTTACAGATGAAGAACTAAAAGCATTTGTGGGTTTGCTCTATATTCGAGGTATTACTGGAGGCAAACGCATGAAACTAGAGGATTATTGGTCTGCTGAACTGGGCATAACTATTTTTAAAGACACCATGCCTAGACAAAGGTTTAGAGATATCATGCGCTATCTGCGTTTTGATGATAAGCACACGAGGGCTGAACGCATTGCGATCAACAAATTTGCCCTGATATCTGAGATCTTTGACAAATATGTGCACAACAGCATAGCGTGTTACGTGCCCGGAAAGAACATAACAGTAGACGAACAACTACTTCCTACCAAAGCACGTTGCCGCTTCTCGCAGTACATGGCCAACAAAGCAGAGAGATTTGGAATAAAGCTCTGGGTGGCAACTGACGTGGACTCAAAATACATGCTCAACGCTCTACCCTGCTTAGGTAGATATAACTGCAGGCTGGTCGGTCAGAGGTTCGCTGACACAGTTATGTTGAGACTGGCAGAGCCTTTCCTTGGGAAAGGAAGAAATATCACAACAAACAACTTTTTTACTTCCCTTACCTTGGCTAACAACCTTTTAATCCACAAAACCACTTTACTGGGAACAACGAATACAAGGAGAAGACTTTCTACAGTTGTTATGAAATCTGGGAAAGCCACACTGACCCGTTTTCAAACAAAACCAAAGAAAAATGTATGCATCCTGAGTACCATGGACCAGGCGGAGGCAGTCGACAGCGGCGCGGGAAAACGGTGTGAAACAATTGGCCAGTATAAAAGAACGAAAATGGGTGTGGATGGGGACACGCCACTGGCCTGTTGCTGTGTTCTACAGCATGCTGGACTTGGCGGCAATCAACGCACATGTCTTGTACACGCAGTGCCTGAATAAATCAGTCTCCAGAAGGAAATTCATTCATGAGCTGGCAAGGGAGCTCTGTGCAAATCAAAGAAAAGCCAGGGCAACAGCCAGGGAGGCGGAGAGAATGAAATGGCTGTGGCAGGTCTCGCATGACCCTCTTGCCAACAGAAAAAGGAAACAGTGTCAAGTCGCCAGATGCTCGGGGAACAAAACTGTTGACATCTGCCAGACGTGCATGCGATATGTCTGTGGAAAATGCTCTAAACGCCTGCCCAAGATTTGTGTTGACTGTTGACTGTTCCTTTTACTGGAACTACACAGTTTGTAAGTAGGCGGCTATACATTGATATACAGTTGGAATGTGAGATGATGCTATTCAGTCACATTTAATCAGAGCTAAAGCACACAAGGGTTGATCCGCATCATATCAATTTTAGGTAGCGTCTGAGACGCTGTTCTGTCTCTGCTTGAAAAGTTTTGAGAGCAGAGCTACTGTAGACTTTTTTTAACTGCTTGTTAATGGTGTCATAATGCTTATGTCCTTGTATTATGCAGATACATGCAGAGACTGAATGACAACATTAGCTTCGTCTTCATAATGCTATTGTGCTATAGGTGGGGAATTCATGAAATCATGATCTTGAAATGCATATGCAAATTCATATCAAGCAGATACCTTCAATTGCAGTTATTCACAAAAAATGAAATGGTTTGCAAACCAAGGTTGTTGTTTTTTTTCACACAAAAAAAAGCGTACTGAATGAGAAGTCATAGCCTACAGTACAGCTGGAGGTTCTAGGAGCTGATGGAAAGGACTGAATACCAGAAGCAGACATTATCAGCTGGAGGTGTAGCACCATCTATTGAATAATAGAAAAACTGTTTTCAGACAGATCCGTTATTGTGTTAATGTGTATTGTCAGTATTTCCCAGATTTTCTGGGTTTTACTTGATTCTGTTAAAGATGTTTGAAATCATTATATTTGTTTACACACTGATCAATTGCAATTTTAATTTTTAAAATGTAATTCTTAAATAACAGTGTGCAGGCCTACTGTGTTGTATTACAAAGTGTGCACTTATACAAAATAAATGTCTTTTACCTCTGAATATTTACATTGGGATCCTTGTATAAAATACAGTATGTACAAATAAATATTGTTGCTATATCCAAAAAATACAGTATATTCAATGCAAAGGCATTCACTACCCACTCTACAGATTGATGCAAACATATTTGTATTTCACATTGTAAATATCGATCTTTAGCAGCTATGCATATCAATTACATGTCCGGCTATATTTTGCTACAATGCAGTGCCAGAGAATCACATCATCATCTCAGTTAGCTATTAAAAAACGTGGAGCAAGAGTGATTATCTCAGAACTGGTTTGGATCTATTCTGAGATAAGAAGAAGCTGTCCTCAAGGTCAAGGTTTCTCTTGCAGACGAGGGGTAAACATCTTCTTCGTAGTTGTATCTTTAGGTTGACTGTACCCACAAGACGCAGGTATTTTTCCTGCAATGATAATATAGCAAATGTATGTACATATGCACCTCCGCAACATATGCTTGCATGATAAGGAATGCACAACATGTTATTACTCCGATTACTTTACCTGCAGAACTTTGTGGCGCACTCTGAATTGTCCCTGCAGCTGGCTCCCACAGGCTTCAGGGTATTCCAGCGCCACAGTATGTTGCGTCTGGTGCGATGGATTAGACCCATCCACTCTTCAGGCACTGGTACTGACTGGACCTGGTATATCAAATACAGTATGTCTTCAGCATGTTGAGCATAGTAGATACAACATTTAACCTGGTTGAAGGCCTGGTTCATTAAATACAAATACAATTTCATATATATATATATTTAAAAAAAATATGCAGTGCACTCTTAATTTTTTTCCATGGCAGTATATAC